>PVIY010006425.1:30541-87854 GCA_004026745.1 Myrmecophaga tridactyla | reverse complement strand
GCTTGCCCTGCAGGTTTTACATCTGTGTTTCTTCCAATTTCTCCCTATGGAAATGAAAATCTGTATCCTGTGAATATCCTCCTTTGCATATTGGCACCGGACTTGTTTTGAGATTCACAGGTCCACAGCAAGAAGAGAATTTTTTGCACCTGTTTAAGGTGATGTTTGTAGTTGCCAAGTTGACAAGGGGTGGACATGTGGTAGTTAAATTCATTTGTCAACTTGGCCAGGTAAGCATACCTAGTTTTGTTGCTGCGGGCATGAGCCAATGGTATGTGAACCTCATCTGTTGCTGATTTACATCTGCAGTCGGCTAGGAGGCACGTCTGCTGCAATGAAGGACGTTTGACTTAATTGGCTGATGCTTAAATGAGAGACTGCAATGTAGCACAGCTATGCAGCTCAGCATTCCTCATCTCAGCACTCGCAGCTCAGCTCAGGCCTTTGGAGATGCAGAAAGAAGTCACCCCGGGGAAAGTTGTTGGAACCCAGAGGCCTGGGGAGAAGGCCAGCAGAGACCATCCTGTGCCTTCCCACATAAGGAAGAACTTCAGTGGAAAGTTAGCTGCTTTTCCTCTGAAGAACTAACAAAATAAATCCCCTTTTATTAAAAGCCAATCCATCTCTGGTGTGTTGCATTCCGGCAGCTAGCAAACTAGAACACATGGGAATAGAAGGAAAGTTCCTCAACACAATAAAGGGCTTGTATGCAAAGACCACAGCTAAGATCATACTCAATGAGGCAAGTCTAGAAGTTTTCCCTCTAAGGTCTGGAACAAGACAAGAATACCCAATATGACCACTGTTATTTGACACTGTGCTGAAAGTTCTAGCTAGAACAATTAGGCAAGAAAAAGAAAAAAGAGGAATCCACATTGGAAAGGAAAAAGCAAAATTTCAGTTTGCAGATGATATGATCCTATATGTAGAAAGTCCTGAAGAATTGACAACAAAGCTACTAGAGCTAATAAATGAGTTCATCAAAAGTGTCAGGGTAAAAGATCAGCAGGTATAAATCAGTAGTGTTTCTATACACTAGTAATGAGCAATCTGAGGAGGAAATCAAGAAAAAAATTCCATTTACAATAGCAACCAAAGGAATCAAATATCTAGGAATAAATTTAACCATGGATGTAAAGGATCTATACATAGAAACTGCAAAACATTGCTAAAAGAAATCAAAAACCTAAATAAATGAAAGGACATACCATTTTCATGGATTGGAAGACTAAATATAGTTAAGATGTCAATTCTACCCAAAATGATTTATAGATTCAAGGCAATACAAATTAAAATCTCAACAGCTTACTTTGCAGAAATAGAGACCAATAATCAGATTTAATTGGAAGGGCAGAGTGTATCAAATAGCTTAAACCCAACTGAGAAAGAAAAATGAAATTGGAGGTGTCACAATTCCTGACTTTAAAGCATATTACAAGGCTATCGTGGTTAAAACAGCATAATACAGGCATGAAGATAGATATACCAAACAACTGAATCAAATTTAGAGTTCAGAAATAGACCCTCTCATCTATGGATAATTGATTTTTGACAAGGCAGCTATGTCCCCTCAACTGGGACAACATAACCTCTTCAATAAATGGTGCTGGGAGAACTGGATATCCATATCCAAAAGAATGAAAAAGGAGCCCTATCTCATATCTTATACCAAAAGTAACTCAAAATGAATCAAAGACCTAAACATTAGAATTAAGACCATGAATTCTGAGAAGAAAATGTAGGGAAATATCTTAAAGATCTTGTAGTAGGAGGTAGTTTCTTAGACCTTACACCCAAATCACAAGCATTGAAAGAAGAAATAAATAAATAAATAGGATCTTGTCAAAATTGAATACTTTTGTCTTCAAAGGACTTTGTCAAGAAAATAAAAAGGCAGCCAATTCAATGGGAAAAATATATTTGGAAACCATATATCTGATAAGGGTTTAATATCCAGAATATAAAAAGATATCCTACAACAAAAACAACCAATTAAACAACCAAAGAACCTACTTTAAAAATGGGCAAAGACATAGATAGACACTTTTCCAAAGAGGAAATACAAATGGCTAAAAACTATAGGAAAAGATGCTTAACTTCACTAGCTATTAAATGCAAATCAAAACCACCATGAGATGCCATTTCACACCTACTAAAATGGTTATTATCAAAAAACAGAAAACAGCAAGTGCTGGAGAGGATGTGGAGAAATAGGTACATTTATTCACTGTTGGCAGGAATATAGAATGGTGCAGTCACTCTGGAAGACAGTTTGGCAGTTCCTTAGGAAGCTATGTATGGGATTGCCATATGATCTGCCGATATTGTTACTAGGCATATTCTTGGAAGAACTGAAAGCCAGGACACCAATAGATATTTGCACACCAATGTTTACAGTGGCATTATTCACAATTGCCAATAGATAGAAACATAAACTGACAAGTACACGAACTGTGGTATAGACATATGATTGAATATTATGCATCTATAAGACAGAATAAAGTCATGACACATGCCACAAGGACAAACCCTGAGGACATTATGTCAAGCAAAATAAGCCAGAAACAAAAGGAAGAATACTATATGGTCTCACTAATATGAACTAAATATAATGAGCAAACTCTGAGGGTTCAATTCAACAGCACAGGTTATCAGGAAATTGACAGAGGCTAGAGAGTAGGCAATGAATGCTTAAGGAGTACAGAATGTTTAGTAAGGTTATTGTATAAGTTCAAAAATGGATTGCACAATACTGTGTGATAACTGCACAATGTTGTAAGTAAAATGAACAAACCTGAGTGTGAGTATAGTTGAAAGAGGAAGGCTAGAGTCATGTATGTCACCAGAAGGAAAGCCAGAGGGTAAAAACTGGGACTGTATAATTTAGCAAAATCTAGAGTGGACGATGATGGTAGTTAATTTTACAAATATAAGAAAGTTTTTACATGAACTAGAACAAACATATGTCGCTATTACAAGGTGTTAATATGGGGTGGTATATGGGAAAAATACAATTAATGCAAACCACAATCTATAGTTAATAGCAACATTGTAATAATCTTTCATTAATTGTAACAAAGGCACTATCCCAAAGCTAAATGTCAATAATAGGGGGATATTCTAGTTTGCTAGCTGCTGGAATGCAATATACCAGAAATAGAATGGCTTTTAAAAAGGGGAATTTAATAAGTTGCTAGTTTATAGTTCTAAGGCCAAGAAAATGTACCAATTACAACAAGTCTATAGAAATGTCCAATCAAAGGCATCCATCCAGGGAAAGGTACCTTGGTTCAAGAAGGCTGATGAAGTTCAGGGTTTCTCTCTCAAGTGAGAAGGCACATGGTGAACACAGCCATAGTTTCTCTCTCATCTGGAAGGGCACATGGCGAACATGGCATCATCTCTTAGCTTCTTCTCCTGGCTTCCTGTTTCATGAAGCTCCCCAGGGGGCATTTTCCTTCTTCATCTCCAAAGGTCACTGGCTGGTGGACTCTGCTTCTCATGACTATGTCATTCTGCTCTGCTCTCTGAATCACTCATTCTCAAAAATGTTTCCTCTTTTATAGGACTTCAGAAACTAATCAAGACCCACCCAAATGGATGGAGACATGTTGTCACCTAATCCAGCTTAACAACCACTCTCGATTACATCACATCTCCAGGGAGATGATCTAATTACAGTTTCAAACATACAATGTTGAATAGGGATCAGAAGAAATGGCTGCCTTACAAAATAGGATTAGGATTAAAACATGGCTTTTCTAGGGGACATACATCCTTTCAAACCAGCACAGGGGATATAAGGGAGGGGGTTGGGATGTGTTTTTTTTTTCTTTCTTTTCAGAAGAAACAGATATGTTCTCATAGTGACTGTGGTGGTAAATGCATAACTATAAGATTATAACTATGTGATGTGTGAATAAAACTTTAATTAAAAAAAAGAAAAAGAAAAGAACACTCAGAGAATTAAAATAAGCTCTTGGAAACAAAATACAACAGCAGAAAATTATTATACCCCACCAAAAGAATCTATGGGAAATCTCACAGACTATAGGGCAGTGTCTAAAAGAAGAAAAGATTATCAGTACAGAGGATTATTGTCTGACTAATAGGAGTTCCAGAAGGTGGAAAAAGAGAAAATCTCTGCAGGGCTGTGTATCGGTTGCATATACGTGCAACATGTATTGGTTGCATGCCTCAAATGTCCTGTCTCCAGGTTCCCGCACTGCTCCCTCCCTTCATCCTTGGACATTGAAAAGGAGTATGTTCCTATTGTCCCTCAGATACTGCCACCTCCCACACATTTATAAACAGTCTCTTATTCAACACTCCTTGAAGCATCTCATTTGAGCTAGCCATCTGGATCCCAGCTGACAGATCTCTGTGCATCCTTTATCTGCAAGCTCCTGGAGGATGAACGTCACCAAAAATAGGGATTCAATGAAAAAAGGAGGTAGACTGAGATACAGGAAACAGAAGAACAAACAAAGGGGCAAAAGGATTAAATCCCTGCTGTCATGGTCAGGTTCATGTGTCAACTTGGCCAAGTTGTGATACCTGTTTGCCTGGTTGGGCAAGTGCTGGTCTGTCAATTGCAATGAGGACATTTCATAGAATTAAATCATGATCACGTCAGCTGCATCCACAGCTGATTCCATTTGTAATCAGCCAAAGGGGAGTGTCTTCTGCAATGAGTGATGCTTAATCTAATCACTGCAAGCCTTTTAAGGAGGATTCAGAAGAGACAGGGTCTTCCTGTCTCAGCTGGTGAGCCTCTCCTGTGGAGTTCATCCAGACCCTCCATCAGAATCGTCAGCTTCACAGCCTGCCCTGCAGATTTTGGACTCTGTGTTCGCGCGATCATGTGAGACACTTTTATAAATTTTATATTTGTGAGTGTTCCCTGTTGATTCTGTTTCTCTAGAGAACCCTAACCAATACACCTGCTATGATAATAAGGGGAGATCTCAGGATAAATCTGCTGAACGGGGGTACGAAGGCAAAAAGTCTGTATTGGATCGATCTGAAGGCTCTGGAAAGGATTTATTTAAGAATCTGAAAGTCTCTGAACACTTAACATATGAGAACTTTTCAAGAGGAGATTTGGACAATTGGCTGTGAGTTTGGGGTTGAATTAGAGAGAAAAATGTGAAGAAAGTAAATGAAAAAAAAAAACCAGTTATTTATCCAGGAAAAACAAAAGGTCATATAAGAAAAGGAAAGTGATCATAATTTGTCACAGGCTCAGCACAGAATGGCACTTACACAGTTACAATAATGAAAACAATGACTATTGATTTTAACCAGAATTATAACATAATGGGAGGGTTTGTGAAGGGGCAGGGAACGGCAGAGGAAAGAAAACAAAATCCTCACCTTCCATGAACAATGCCTCAAATTGAAATGTGATAAGTAGCAATCAAAATATGCTGTTTTTATAGAGAGTGGTAAATGCACCCCAAAAAGCAGTAAAAGTTTAAAGACATTGCCTCTGAGAAAAAGGTAATGGGTGGAGAGCAATGGCTAATTATTAGTTTTCATAAAAGATATTATGAAATTATTTGATTGTTTATACTAAGTGTAATTTGATTTAAAACAAAAAATAAAATTAGAGGAAGGCAAGAAGGGAAGAAAAGGGAAGGAGAAAAGCAAGAAAGAAGAGAGGAAGACTTGGGTAAAAAAAATTAAGGAAGAAATTGGATCAAATAAAAAAAGACAAGGCTCCGAGATCAGAAAGGCTACTCTGGAACTGTTCATTACTGTCCAACACCTGACCTCACTGGTTACCCTCAATCTCCCTTCTGTTGACTGACTTTCTGACTAGTCTCATACTATTAAAACCCACTGGCCAACTGAACAAGCCTTTAGCAACCCTTCCAGTCTCTGTCTGACCAAATCCCTCAGCTAAGCTCAGTCTTGGCAACTCCTTATTGAACCACAGTGTACAGGACTAAAATTCTGGGCCACCTAATCTTCCCCTGACTTGTAAGCACTCATTAACCCTACAAAGGGGAGACTCAAAGCACCTGGTGAATTGTGGAGGTGGTCCGAAATTTTATTCTGAAGTTTTCTGCCTTCAGCCCCCTCCCTCCTCTTAGACCAGTGGCTAGTTTTTAACATTTATGCCAGTAAATGTTAGGCTACTACTGAGCTTAGGTTTTAAAGACTTAAAAACACAAACCAATTGCTTAACTTTTATGCTTGATCTCCTCAAACCTACCCCTGACATAAACTATGGAGAAAGAAGCCTCCCATGAGGCAGTATGGAAAATCTAACCCAAGCCAGCAAGGAGTCAGCACAGATGTGCCCACTTTGTACTGTTACATGGGAGATCCACTGTGGGAAGTGCCTTTCAAATTTCACCTAATATTTTCACCCACAGCCTGACATTGAACCAGGGTAATCAATTCATTTAACTCTTCTGGAAGACTTCCCAGTTCTCAAGGTCTAAGTTGGCATCCCATCAATACCAGTGAAAAGATTCTGGAACACTGCTACAGACAAGCCCTCTCTCCCTACCACTGTGCTTGCCACGGTGATTCCCTCTCATTTTAGCCTTCCAAACCTTATAGGAGAGAATCTAATTTGTGAGACCAATTGGTATACAGTAGCCCACACAGGAAGATGTCGAGGAAATATAGTTTGGGGCTTTCCAGCATCTACAGTACAAAAAGGTGCAGTAGAAAAAGGGAATGAGTGGGTGCTCAGCCAAAGATCTAAAAGCATTACTTTCCCAACAGCCTCAAAGTATAGTTATAGTCCACTAAACTTCCTCCCCTGTGCCAACGTGGGCACAGAGCTGCACCCACAGCTGTAATCACAACAAAGAGTAGCTAGTTCTAAAATTGCACTTACTAATTCTTTATAATTTTAAAGCCAAGGAAACTGAGAAACAGAGAAGTAAAATGACTTGTCCAAAATCATACAGTTAGGAAGGGGTGGAGCAGTCTGACTCTAGAATCTGTTATCTTACTCTCTATATTATGTAAATGGAAACTGTGGTAGTTAGATTCAGGCATCAACTTGGCTAGGTTAAGGTGCCTAGTTCTATTGCTGTGGACATGAGCCAATGGCATGTGAACCTCATCTGTTGCTGATTACATCTGCAGTCAGCTGGGAGGCATGCCTGCTGCGAAGAATGACCTTTGATTTAATTGGCTGGTGCTTAAATGAGAGAGCTCAATGTAGCACAGCCCAAGTAGCTCAGCATACCTCATCTCAGCACTCACAGCTCAGCCCAGGCCTTTGGAGATGCAGAAAGGAATCACCCCAGGGAAAGTTGTTGGAACCCAGAGGCCTGGAGAGAAGGCCAGCAGAGATTTCCCTGTGCCTTCCCATGTAAGAAAGAGCCTCAGTTGAAAGTTAGCTGCCTTTCCTCTGAAGAACTGTACGTTAACTAAATAAATCCCCTTTTGTTGAAAGCCAATCCATCTCTGGTGTGTTCCGTTCTGGCAGCTAGGAAACTAGAACAGAAACCATGGGAAAAAATTATGGTACAGGCTATCCAGACTGGAAGATGTCCGAGACAAGCCTAGGACATTTCCCGACAACCCTGTGGTATCTAATTCAGATATTCTGACATCTCACTAAGTCCATACCTTAATCTCCTGGAGTTGGACCTGTATAGAAGGAGGAGTAAGAGATTCCTGTCATTTCTTCTCTCCTTGTTCCCAAAAAGTTTGGGGCCATAGAAGGAGATAATTGCTAAAAGACAATATGAAGACCTTGATGAACAGTTCTCTTAGTAAAAGGAAGCCAAAGCCCCCAAGTAGCCTGAATTTCCTAGGAAGTATAGCCATTCACCTCTGCCATGGACAATAAATAATGCACCATAGATGATGACTCAGATTCTTTTACTAGTGTTCACATCCTGCCTTTAAAAGCCTGGCTATTTTAGGGGGCTCCTCTTCAGAGCCACAGGAGAGAAGGGAGAAATGAGTTGCCAATAATAATAATAAGGTATGAAGGCTCCAGTATACCAGCTGAGAAAGAAGCCTCACTCACAGCTAACCTCAGACCTCAGCACCCAGAGCCTGCAGCAGCCGTCATCTCTGCCCATTGGTCTGCAAAATTCCAGGCTCTTGAGCCACTTTAAGCTTTCTTCCATCCAGCAATCTTGCCTTATCCAAACTCTTCTGATCGAAGTCCTGCCTTTGCTAGACCTCACCTTGACACCAGTCTATTTGATTAATCTTGTCTTCCCAAATATTCCCCTCAAGAACCAGTTACAGATGTAAACTGTAGAGTTTTCTCTTGCTTCACAATTTTCAGAGGTTTTCTTTTCCTTGCATTTCCATAACTGCAAAGATGGACATGCATGCCTTTTTGTGAGCAAAGAAATAAAGTTCCCCCAAAATTTGTTCTTCAAGTGTTTAAGTTATTTTACTCAAAAAAAATGTAATTTTACCATTTTAATAAAAAAAACTTTAAGACTTTTCAAAGGCTCATTGGACATTAAATAGTCCTTATTAAACTGGCTACAGAGCAAATTAATCAAAATTACATATCCTTAATGTCCCTTAAAATTGAATATTTTATATAATTTGGGGGGGGCCCATTGAACCATCAGAGCGATCAGATTCAGGGAAAGGAGAAATAAGAAGGCAAAAGTAGAACTGGATAGGATTAGAAAAGATGTCAAAGGGACAGTAGGAAAAAAGGCAATTTATGGGATGACAAAGATATAGGGAGAGAAAGAAACAATCAAATGGGGATGATAAGATGAAAATGGAAAAAGAGAGTATCAAGAGAGTGAAGATGGCAGCAGAAGGCAGGATATAAGCCACAAAAGGCACTTGTTGACCCTCCTCCCCGCCAGAAATATATACACACAAATCTACTTATGATTTTCAGTCAGCATATCCTCCTGGGAAAATAAATTTGGTAGAAAAGACTCTAGGCTGGAATTCAGAAAATGCAACTTCTAGCCCCAGTTCTATGAATGACAAGTTGAGTGTGACTTTCAGCAAATTGCCCAAATTTTCTTCATTGAATCACTATACAACAAGGTTGGAATACTTAAAGACATCAGGACATAAGAGAGCACTTTGTCCGTGTGGAAAATGAGAAGACACAAGCACTGCAACAGGAGAAATGAGAACCAAAATACAATATGTGAACAATGAAATTCATCTCATTCCCACCTGGGCCATGTGAGCACCACAGATGGAGCTCAACGATAAGCCACGGGAGATGTAGTCAGCATTGGGAATGGTCAGGCTGATACACCAGGAAGATCAGTCTGACAAGAATGCCCACTGCTCTCCTCTAAAACAAACCATCCAAAAAAAATTGTGAATGACTGAGGAGGGTCCTGTGTGACCTCCTTTTCCACATTCTTCCTGAATCACTTTCACTGATGCCCCTTCAGTCTTTCTTGCTGGCCTTCAGTCCAAGTTCCAGCTGCTGCTAGCAAGTTCCTGCTATTCTACTGGTGATAATGGGTGATATGATAATTATGATGGTAAGGACAATGATGACAATGATGGCAATCACAATCAAATGCTAAAATGACTAGGGGAGAGGAGAGATGAAAAGTGGAGAGAAGAGAAAAAAAAAAAGGAAGAGGATAAGGAAGAGCAAGAAAATAAGAAGAATTACTATGTTCCGGTAGCTGTGCTAGCTGTATTTTTCCTTCTTTTTCTCAACAAACATGTATGGCTCATCTACAGTCTACTAAGCTTGTTTACAGTGGTGTCAAAGTAAATGTGATGTCCTCACCACTCCCAGAACTTACAGCGTACTAAGGATTACAACGAAATATATGTCCAAACATGGCATGACAAGTGTCATGATAAGGCTTTATGAGGATATATGAATGCATACAACCCAAACATGGATGGTCATGGAAGTCATCATATCTGTGTGTTATAATGTCGACCTGGTTGCCATGTGAATGAATCAGAAGGGGCACAAGATTGTGAAGGCTGAAAAACCATTACACTATTATGGAGAACAATGCAAGGAATATTGATGGATAGGATGGGGTAGTTTAAGTGGGATAGGGAGGAGTAAATAGATTGACAGGACTTAGTGGTAAATTAGGTGTAGAAGGAGAAGAGAAGAAAGAAGTCAAGAACAAATGTCAAGTCTGTAGTCAACCTTTGGACTGCATGGTGATTTCATTTCCTGAGAAGGGGAACATAAGAAGAGGAACAAGCTTAGAACAAGTTCAATTTAGATATATGAGCCTTATATGTATGTATTCCTCTTATTATATAAAACATTCGGTGGGCAGATGAATATAAGACCATTGTGTTGAACGGAAAAAAAGATTCTATTAAGGAAACAGTGGGTCAACACTGAGGGCTCAATTAAAGTTGGAGATCATAATAATGGCCCCAATCTATGCACATATTATCTCCTTTAATTCTCCTTTGGACCCTGTGTGCTGTGTATCATTGTCCTTATTTTTCAGATTTTTCAAAGAAGAAAGACAATGCTTAGAAAAGTTAAAGTAATTTGATTACATTGTCACCTCTTTCTAGAACAACATTCAAACTTAAATCTGTCCAAGTCTAAAGCTCATGATCCTGCCATCACATGATTCTGTCCTCAATAAAATGAACTGTTATCCCTTCCCATAATAATTGTCCTAAGGATACAAAGATAATAATAATGAAATGCAGCTCTCTCCCTTGAGGAAATCAGACACTAGTGCGAAGAAAGAGACATATAAATAGCCGTTAAAATGGGATATACTAAAAATAAAAAATGATAGGTATAACCATAAGTTTAAAGTCTGCACTAATGTAGATGAGACAGTTGAAGGAGCAGAGAGGAAGGATGATTAGGACTCAAATATGTCTTGGATGACAATTTCTTTCCCACATTTACATATGGGGTGAAAAGGCTAAACCAATAAAGCCTTACCATCCAAATGCATGTCTTTCCACTAAAGGCCCCAACTGTTGACTGCAAGTGAAGCCCAGCTAGGAGCCTGTTTCAGTGCTTACCCCACAGTCAGCTCAGCTTTGCCCATTTTGAGCAACTGCACATGCACATGTCACAATCACAGCATTTGCTAATGTCATTGGCTGATACTTCCTCTTTACAACACATCCCTCTGTAGAAATGTCATTCTCTAGTCAGCAGGAGCTACTCCTAGTAAGACACTTTTACATCCCAGGGACGTTTTCCCTGAAATTTCAACATCACCCCGTTAATGTAACCATCTCTTGCTCCAAACATAAATTCCTCCATAGTCCTCATAGGCCTATTCATTGCTTTCTAATGGCTGTCATTTATTACCCCCTTGTTTACTACCAAAATTATGAACTGTCAAGTAACAGGAATCTGCTTGGAACGTGCTAAAGAAATAAGTTGCACATTTCTTCAAGGTGTTTCTTCTGGTTTTGATTGGGCTTTCTTACTTAAGAAGAATTTTTTTTTCTCTTTTACCAAAAGGGAGTCATTGTTATGAAACCACATTGACCAGTATATCCAGCATTTTAGGGTAAAGACAAAGAATAGGTAATATAGAAGCACTTGTATTGTCAAATTCCGCTGCTTTATAGTTTTGGTGATAAGTCCCCTCAACCCTCCCCCACAACCCATTTTGTGCATCACAGCCAGATTAATTTTCCATTACACTACCTTTATGTGACATTCCTACTTAAGTGGTTCCCTATTGCTATCATATCTCATCTAAACTCCTCTTTAAATACCTTGATGGTCATAGTCATCAATTGCCTTGAACTGGTTTCTACTACCCTCAGCACAAACTCTCTGTCCCCATTAGCTCCATCTTCTCCTCTTCATACAACACTAAATACCTATGCCATGTTCATTTCCAACTCTCAGCCTCAGCTCCTTCATTCAAATAATATTGATTAAACTCTCCACTATGGGTCAGCCAAAGTGGTGGTCTCTTAGATTTTTAAGATAGGTGCCTGCTCCTCAGAGCTTACAGACTTAATGGATGGTGGGAGGACATCCAGGTAAATAATTGCCAGAGTTTGATAGGTGGGCTAATAATAATATAGGCAAGTCCAGTTTTAAGGGCCAAAGAGAATTAACATCTTGAAGGTCCTTCAACTTCTTCTCTGCCTCATGATGCTGGATTTTCAATATCCGGCTCAAGTTCTACCTAAACCATGAAATTTTCCTAAACCACATCTGTTTTCAGCAGTCTTTCTCTTCTCCTAATTTATATTGTACTCCTAATCTGCAATGAATAAATCTAACTGTAAATAATGTACTGTCTTATATGACTCTTTGTCCTTTCATGTACGTTGGCCTAATTTCTCCAATTATATTGTACACTTCAATGGCAAGGACAGTGACTTCCAATTTCTTCGCCTACCTCATTATATTTAATTTAGTGGATACGTTGGTTTGAAGCTGTTGTGTACCCCAGAAAAGGCTGTGTACTTTTAATCCATTCCTATAGGGGCCGATCTATTGTGGGTGGGACCTTTTGATTAGATTACTTCCATGGAGATATGACCTACCTAATTAAAGATGTGTCTTAATTTACTGGAGTCCTTTATGAGGGGATAAAAGGCAGAGAGAAGCACCCAGAGAGAGAGCTCAGAGAGAGAAAGAGCCACTAGAATCAGAAACTGAAAGCAACAGAATTCTTGGGAGTGAAGGACTAGTAGATGCCAGCCATGCCCCTTCCTCTGTGTAGAGGAACCCCAGATGCCACCAGCCTTTCTTCAGAGAAGGTATCTTCCTCTTGATGGACATTTCATGGCCTTAGAACTATAAATTTGTAAACTAATAAATCCGCATTGTAAAAGCTAACCCATTTCTGGTATATTGCAGTCCAGCAGCTTTAGCAAACCAAAGCACTGGGTAATTTACTAAAGACATTTGATTTCATCTAAGCCTAGAGCATAATGTACCTATTTTATAAAGATTAGTTTTCAATCATTTTCAAAGACTGATACATATACTTAGAAAATGTACTAAAATAAGATTTTTAACAAGAAAAAATTTTAGTTGTTAATGGGAAAATATGGACCACCTATGTTTAATAAAAGAATCCTCAGTTGACTTGTCATACTTCAAAAAAAAAATTCATTCATTCATTGAGCAATTCTGTTCTAAGGCCCACTATAGGACCACAATAGCTTAGGTGCTGGTATTCCCTTCAGGAGATGAGCAAAATCGTCTGCTTTAAAGAGCTTCTATTCCAGGAACTCTCCAAGCATGTCAAAATCTAAAACCTTGGCCTCCTGGGGTTTCCTGATGTCACTAAGCAACTGAATCACAGGGTTGGAGCCACAGTCATGGCAGGTAACTTAAAGAATATCTTAGCTAAGAATATGTATCTTGCAGTCCTTTGTAGTTTTTTTCTTCCCTTGTTAATGAGTCTTTGGGATGATATGTAATGTAACTAGCCACTGGTCAGTTCCAGCATGGGCCACCATAAATAGGATGGCTGCAGAGAAGGCAAATGAAAATATGGTTAAACACACTATTATTGGCCAAAGAATCATAAGAACTAGCAGTTCTCAACTAGGTATGCCCATAGCATTTTATTCCAGATTGGCCATAAAAACAGTTTATCGTTTTCAACTTATTCAATAACACATAGCATTTCCGCCCACCCAAACACCAAGAGAATTCACCAAAGATTCTGACCACAGTTCTCTCTTTTCCTTTCTACCTTCTCAGAATTCATTTCTCTTAGAAGAAAGAAAATTACCTACATTTTTCACTTAAGCCAAACTGCCGTACAACTTCCAAGAAAAATATAGAGTAAAAGGATTGGGATGTGAAGAGAAAGAACGCAAATCTCTCTCCATCTGAAAAAATCCCAATGCTCCACTGCTTCAGAGAATTTGGAATCTTGAAGGCAGTTGAAACAAAATGACACCATTCATTTATTGGCAGTCAGGTAAAAATCTTATCCCGATACAATCACAGAGAGTGCCACTATTATTTAAAACAACATAAAGCAACCCAAAAATATTTAGCCATGAGGTTCATTTCACAATACATAAGATATCGTTAAGTCGATGAGTGGCGGCATATTTTCCAGTTTTGCAGTGTCGTGTTAAGGGGTCAGATCCACAGAGAAGTCTCGACAAAGGATTTCACTGACCTCACAATACATTTTATGTTTCTCTCCAGAAATGTTTAATGTCTGCAATTATGTAGCAGCCGTTCTATTCAGAACACTATGCAACTGCAGTCATCTAAAAGGAAACCAATCAGAAAAGAAAACTGGGACTTTACTGTCCCCTGCTGGATAAACAAGCTAAGAATTACTTTTGCATTTTCTTCAGGGGCCTTTGAGACATACCTTGTGTAGCTATATGTAGTTGGTATTACTTTATATCAGCTGAGCAATTTTGAGCATACAATGCTTAATCTATGCCATGAATCCTCAAAAGATGCACGATTGTTGGGTAATCCAGTGTACAGTTCAAGCTAGAGCTATCTAAATAGTTATTAAGCCAATGAGTGTTTTGAAAATATTTTACTTGACTCTTTTAACTAGTTCTTACATTATTTCAAAGACAATTTTGGTTAATCTTAAAAGGTATCTATTGAGATTTATAATATTAAACAATTACCAGCACCATATGTCAAAAGAGATGGAGGTGCCAGTATTAGCACAAGAAAAGCTATCATTTCTGTTTCACGAGTCAGCAACATCATGCAAACCATTAAGGACATTTATGTATGTTTTGTTGTTTATTGATTCCTTTTGTTATTAAGCCAATATTTTCCTTAAATGCCTTCTTTAAAAACAAGTTTCAAAGGGGTTGAATTACTTTGAAAATCACTTTGTATCTGTGATCATGTCCATGCAATGGCAGCAGACTGGACATGCAAAATGTAGGGCTAGGAAGACCTACACTTCTACATTCAAAAACAGAAAAAACAGTGTATCCAATTTCCAATCATAATAGCTTCACTACAAAGAAAAGCCACTGATGTCTGCTCTTATCCAAATCCCTTCTCTGCCCCAAGCGTTATCTTTTTGCAACCTCTCAATCACACTGTCGTGTGTGCATTGCTCTCTCCATTTTACAGATGAGCAAACAGTCTCAGAACACATATAAAGAAGGGGCTAAGAGCAGTCCTCTGCATGTTTCAAGCTCTAGGTAACCTCATCTTTGTGTCAGAGTCTTTCTCTTTCAACATGACTTTCCTAAGCTAGGGGGAGAAAGGAAAGAACACACAAAGCTTAACCACTAGTGCTGCCACTGACACATCCAAGACCTTGCATAAACTTTCCGAGCCTCAGTATCTTATCTGTATAATGGGTACAATATTAGTCCCACACCTTCCTTATTTTGTAGCCGTTCAAATGAATTGTTTTTACTAGCATATTCTTCATACTGAGAAGAATGTATTTATTACTATTTTTTAAGAGGCTTTTTGTAGTGGAGCAAAAAGCTCTGGCTGTAGAAGGAGACAGAACTGGGGAGAATCCAGGCTCTGTTACTAGCAGCTCCAAGCCTATCTCCCCACATTGTCAAATGAAGCCTTAGAAGCACTCTTGGTATTGTTCTGATGATCAAAGTAGCCCATCTCATGGTAAATGCTCAACAAGTTTTCATTAATTTCTATCTTTCCAATGACCTTAAAATTGGATGGATTCTTTATCTATCTGAATTTAAATCTAACTGAGAAAAGGGACTACATTTCTGACAGGGCTGCTTCCAGTTCTTTCCTTTTAAAATTACTATGCAAACTTTTGCAAAGTGCTTAGGAAAATGTGAGGGGTCCCTTCTATGATCCCAACATGATTAAAGGAATCGGAAGAATCCTAAAGAGCACCTAGCTCAGTTCATTTATTGTACAGATGACAAATTCTGGACCAGAGACCTTGTACCAAGAAAGAGCCGAGACTACAGCCCTACCTAGCCTGTTGGGGTCCCAAAGACTTATGATGCAGCTTTTCCCCACCCATAGCCAGACTATTCCTAGAGAACACCATTGCTGGAAATGCCGTGTTACACAGAGCAGCATATTCTGAGCCAACCCTCAAATATCAAGATGTGGGATTAAAATCAATGATACCACTTGTGTGGAAACTCCTGCAAATAAACATCATGAGAGGTATTTTTATCTAGGTAGAAATAAGCCAGCCTGTAGTAAATGTGTTCTTAAAAATCTGCAAGACTCCACTTAGGTGGGCCATGGCGGCTCAGCAGGCAGAGTTCTCACCTGTCATGCCAAAGACCTGGGTTCGATTCCCGATGCCTAACCATGCCAAAAAAAAAAAACTGCAACACTCATGCTTTGTTACCAAAAGCTACTGCTGAGCACAGTAACATAAAACTAACTAAATAAATGAGGAAGAGGGAAGAACTGCTTTTGTCAGACCTGTAAAAGAGATTACGTTTAACCACAGAGATGCCCCATCTCTTTTTATCCTTTACTGGCATCTCCCACCTTTGGCATTTTGAAGTAATGCAAGTTGCCTTCTATCTCATTTTATCCTTTCCTGAGTTCATTATAGTATTTAAAAGCTCTGCCTAAGATCGATAATGTACTATTATTACAACAGTTTAGTTCTTGCCAACATCCAGCATTCTCAGCATCCTGTCCCCAGAATATATTGCAAAGATATTTTACTATAAACTTAGCTGCCTTTCAGAAACTAATACAAACAGCACCTGGCTTTATATAATTAGACTGGAATGGAGGTTTGATCTGTCTCCTAGGTTTAATAACGGGTGACCTATCATGTGTCAATTCTGCTTCCCTGGCTACTTCCCAGCAAACCGGCCCCCTCAACTCCCCCCAATGTCACAGGTTCCCTAATTACTCTTTGTAGTGTGTTTGTTTATTCTCTTGGGTGATCACTTTAGCAGAATCCCCACCTGGAAAATGACTTTGGATTTGCTAGTGCTGATGTATTTACTTGCCAGTGTCATGGCAGCAGCACCAGGTATTTGCATTAGAAAACAATTATTACCATTGAATCTTTGGTATAATGCTTATAATTATGAATGAAGATAGATTGCCTTTCAAATACTCTGACAGTATTTTTGTAGCATCTTGTGTCCATGCGCTTTCTGAGCAAAGCTGAACATAATGCATGACTATTTTTTAGAGTATTGGCTTGTCGGTATAGCACTGTACAAACCCAGCATTTCAAATACTAACCAAGAATATGTTAGGAAGGAATTTTCTACCACAGAGAACAATACATAAACACAAATCTAAACTCTTCCTTTATCTACCGGAGTTAACATATATATTAGGCATATTTTCTCCTTAAATTGTAAAACCAGAAAACAGCCCTGCTGGAGAAGTACATAAACAGCCAGGCAGCCTTCCTACATGACTTACAATGTAATGGAATATGCATTTGTATATTTATCTGCATCAGACAAAGACTTGTTTTTCATGCCTCTGTTAATCTCCAGAGGTAGGAAAATATAGGCGTGCCAATCCAGGCCTTTTATGAAAGAAATTCATAATACCCTGCTGTCCTCGGGATCATCCAAAAAGACCACCTTAGAGAAGAGAGCCTTCTAATAAAATAGTCACTCAGCCCCTTTGGATGGCCTCCCAGCAAAGTTCTTTCATATATTAAATTTCACTGAACCGCAAATTTGTAAAGTACATTTACATCTTGCATCTTTCCTTGACAAAACGGAAAAGAAGATGGGAAATTGACTTTGTTAAAGAACAGTTTTATTCACACACCTTATAATCCATCCAAAGTGAAAAACCAATGACTGGATCCAATCACATTGTCATGCATTCACCACACGATCAATGTGAGAACATTCTCATTTCTCCAAAAAAAAAAAAGCCACACCCCTTATACTCCCTACTATTGACACTTAGCTTTGGTATAGTGCCCTTGTTACAACTGATGAAAGAATATTGGAATGTCACTGTTGACTATAGTCATTCGTTTGCATTAACTGTATTTCCCCATCTACCACCTGTGCTGGTTTGAAAGGATTATGCGCCCTAGAAAAGTCATGTTTTAATTCTGATTCATCTTGTGGAGGCAGCCGATTCCTTTAATCCCTACTCAGCACTATAGGCTGGAACTTGATTAGATGATCTCCATGGAGATGTGACATACCTAATTGTGGGTTATTAACCTTTGATTAAAGGGAGATGTGACTCAACTGATTCCAGGTGGGTCTTGATTACTTTACTGGAATCCTTTAAAAGAGGAAATATTTTGGAAAGAGTCTTGGAGCCATGATAACCACAAGAGCCCACCCAACCAGAAACCTTTGGAGATGAAGAAGGAAAATAATAAAATGCCCCTGGGGGGAGTTTCATGAATAAGAAGATGGGAGAGAAACCTAGCAGATGTCGCCATGTTCGCCACGTGCCTTTTCAGCTGAGAGAGAAACCCTGAACTTCATCGGCCTTCTTGAACCAAGGTATCTTTCCCTGGCTGCCTTAGATTGGACATTTCTATAGCCTTGCTTTAATTTGAACATTTTCATCACTTTAGAACTACAAATTTGCAACTTAGTAAATTCCCCTTTTTAAAAGCTGTTGTGTTTTCTAGACTATCACATTCTGGCAGCTAGCAAAATAGAACATCACATATTATTAACACCCTATAATAGTGATGTACATTTGTTCTAGTTTATGTAAGAACTTTCTTATATTTGTACAATTGACCACAGTAATCATTCACTAGGTTTAACTGTCATACAGACCAATGTTGTAACTTCTAGTTTTCCTTCTAGTGACAAACACACCCCTAGCCTTCCCCTTTCAATTATACTCACACTCAGTATTGTTAGTTACACCTACAGTATTGTGCTACCATCACATAGTATTGTGCTATCCATTTCCAATCATTTACAATCAACCTTATTAAACATTCTTTACAAATTAAGCATCATCTTTCCATTCCCTATTCTCTTTCTGTCTCCTGGTAACCTATCACCTAGATTTTAGCTCCTAGAGTCTGCTCCTTATAATTGGTTCATATTAATGAGACCATACCATATTTGTCCTTTTGTGTCTGACTTTGGGAAAGGGAATTTTGACTAGCTTTCAGTTGTAAAGGAAGTCTTCGTTGTTCTTCACTTATTTTTAACACACTAAACTTTTATTTGTAGTAGAAATATGTAAATAATCTGAGTTGTAAATTCTGAGAACTGCCTGAATCACTTTTAAATATCTACCTGGAGTATGAGTTTTCCAATTCTAAAAAATAGATTGGATTAACAAGGCGTGCCCTTCATATATCAATGCCTCTTTTGCCTATGTCTGCAACTCAGGGACACTAGAACTAGGTGGCTAAAGAAGTATTTGGTTATGCAACTAGGGCACCAGACTCTCTATCTCATGAAAGAGAAAGAAAATCTGAGAGATGAACTAAAGCATGAGAACAAGAGATTTCACTAAACTTTGTCTATATAAACTAAGGTCTTAGTTTGAAATAATAGTACATATCATATGCATTAAATGCTGGCTACTTACAATTTTACATTATCTTGTCACTAATTATAATTTGAAAAGCTTTTGTTAATTTGTTAGAGATGGATGCTTATAGTTATCAGCCTTCATTTATTTTCAACCCTAGGTTTACGTCTCAGACCCTTCACTGAATTCCTTGGTATATAAATGATGAAAAGCTGTGCTTTCCTGTGCTAGCAAATTAACCCCAAAATTTCAGGAGCTTTACACAGCAAAGATTTGCTTCTCACTCAAGTGCAGTGTGGGTCATCAGGGAGCTCTGCTCCATTTTGTTGTTCAGGGGCCCAAGTAATGGACACCATGACATCTCAACATGAGACGTCTTGTCTTATCTGTGAACTACCTAAACAAGGGAAGAGCGAGCATGGAGAACTCACAGCTGCTATCCTGTGTCTCAGCCCAGAACTCTCACAAGTGATTTGTAAATTCAGCCTTGGCCAGTACAAATGGCATGTGTGGTGGTTTGAAAGGAAGTATGCCCCCTAAGAAAAGCCATGTTTTAATATAAATCCCATTTCATAAAGGTAGAATAATCCCTATTCAATACTGTATGTTTGAAACTGTAATCAGATCATCTCCCTAGATGATGTGATTTAGCAAGAGTGGTTGTTAAACTGGATTAAGGGATGACACGTCTCCACCCATTTGGGTGGGTCTTGATTAGTTTCTGAAGTCCTATAAAAGAGGAAATATTTTGGAGAGGGAGATTGAGAGAGAGCAGAGAATGCTGCAACACTACAAAGCAGAGAGTCCACCAGCCAGTGACCTTTGGAGATGAAGAAGGAAAACACCTCCCGGGGAGCTTCATGAAACCGGAAGTCAGGAGAGAAAGCTAGCAGATGACTCCATGTTCGCCATGTGCCCTTCCAGATGAGAGAGGAACCCTGACCATGTTCACCATGTGCCTTTCCAGATGAGAAAGAAATCCTGAACTTCATCGGCCTTCTTGAACCAAGGTATCTTTCCCTGGATGCCTTTGATTGGACATTTCTGTAGACTTGTTGTAACTGGGACATTTTCTTGGCCTTAGATCTGTAAACCAGCAACTCATTAAATTCTCCCTTTTAAAGGCCATTCTGTTTCTCGTATATTGCATTCTGGCAGCTAGCAAACTAGAACAGCATGGCTCCAACCTATCTATAAGGGAAGCTGTGAAGTATGAGTGAGTACATGATATTCAAAGAGTATTATATGTCTCTGCTATACCTGGTGTCCTTCTCCTGAGAATCAGAGATCTCACATCATTCTCATTCAAAATCCAGCTTGATACACTCCAGCTTTAGAAAGTCCCTGCTATAAAAACTCTCCCTCCTTCTACCTGCTTCTTTTAACTTTGGAGTCAAAAGCCATTCATCAAACTGATTCTTGTCTTTGAAACACAATGAAGGAAAAATAAAAGTAATATTTAATTTCTTTTTAAAGAGACATTGGTGTGAATAGAAAGAGCTTTTGCTTTAGTATAAGCAGACTGATCTGAAGTGAGGTCTACCCTTCCTTAACTAAGATATTTAACCTTTCGGTGCTTTGTATTTTTTTCAGGTATTAATAACAAGTCAGCTTGTAATGAGATTTTCCTAACTAAATTATAGCCTCATCAAAAGCAGGATCCACATGTGAACACATATCAATACTTGCTATAACACCTCGCACAGCACCTCCATGGGAGTTGAGCTCATCTCCAGCTACATTAAGAGTCCCTTTTCCTGCTGTGTATATCACATATTTGCTCTCATGAGACAGAAAAGATTGCATCTGTCTGGCACTGACTCTCATATAAAAATGAAAGTTTTAAGCATATTTTTTATATTTGGGCTTCAGCATTTTTTATTCTGTCAAGCGAGCTTCTGGCTCAGATACTCTTGCTTAGATTAAAGCTAATTGCTTGTTGATCTGAAAGCACCCCCACGCACACACGTGTGTACGCACACACAGTCATTAATACTCTTAGAGTATAACTTTGGCTGGTGCATTTCATCTTCTTCCTAAAAAGGAGATTAAAAGTACCACTTGTTGCACTTTATGTACCACCTCTAAAACCCTAAGTTGACCTTCATTTTCTTATTTAATCACATCGGACTTTCTCTAGTTGGCTTTTTTTTTTCAAACAGAAAAAAAATGGAATATTTTTGTAGATCTGAGGAGAAAATTAAGCACTTCAGTCAACTTAAATCTGAACTTTTTCTTAAAGACAATACCTTGAGGAAGATACTAGGTTTAATTACAGAACTTAAAATAGCAGCACAGGAAAACTTCATTCTGAAAAAGTTTTTCTGGAAAGTAGGTGTTTTATTTTTATTTTTATTTTTAATCTTTAAACTTATTTCACCCATTTATCATACGTGGCATACACAAGCTTAAATTAAAACATAACCAAATGTCATGTATTCTGATGTTGTATTTTAAAATGTTGATTAAATTTAATGTTATCTAACCTTGATTGAAATCTGTGATGTGATCAAAAATACATGGTGGGGAATGGAAGAGAGACAAGAGATGGCAAAAAAGACACTAACCCATATGGGTTGGGTTGGCAGAGTTAAATAAAAGAGATAAAGGAGAAGCAGGATGTGTTATTACAGAATATAGATTTCAATACATTTTTCTGTGCAGGTTCCTCTATAATAAAAATATAATTCTTGAGTGTAGGATGGGTATTTTTAAAACTCTCACTCCTGCAGAGTCAAGCCAACCTAGCTTTTTACTAGGTTACAGATGATTCATTATCTACTTCAGGTTGAAGTTTTTGCGAAGCCCAGGTGAGGGGATGCATCCTGCCTAGGGCTTAGCTCACTACCTCATTTGTTAGCTGTAGTTATATGTCATATCCTGATTCTGGCCAACCCTCTCAAACACAGCTGCCACCATTTTCTTGAGCATCTATGAAACGCAGAACTTACCCAACCATACAAGACAGTCCTGACCATTTCTTAGATTCTAGGTTCTTCATATGTGAGGTGACCAACCATTGTCATTTACACAGGACTAGGGTGATTAACTGTCTGTTTATTAACTGACAGATTTCCCAGGTTGCAGGACTTTCAGTATGAAAGAAATTTCTTTTTCTGAATTATTTCTTTTTCTGAATTTCTTTTTCTACTTGGCTTTAGACATATTTTAGCTGACCTTGCCCTATTTCTCTAGCCTCATGTAGACCAAAGCTTGCAAAGACTTTTATTAAGGGGTATTATAGGCTGAATTGTGTCCCCCAAGAAGATATGTTGACATCCTAACCCTAGTACCCCACAACGTGACCTCATTTGAAAATAGGATCACTGCAGATGGAATTACATAAGATGAGGTAATGCTGGAGTAGGGTGGGCCCTTAATCTTACATGACTGGTGTCATCAGAAAAAGAGGAGAAGAGACACAGAGAGAAGATGGTCTTGTGCAGATGGAGGCAGAGATTGGAGTTATGCTGCCACAAGCCAAGGAATGCCTGTGCCCAAGATGCAACCCTCAAGCCCTTAGAGGGTTTATGGCTTCCAGAATCATTAAAGAAGAAACTTCTCCCGTGTTAAACCACCCAGTTTTTGGTTCTTTGTTATAGCAGTCCTAGGAAACTAAGACAAAGAATGAATTATTTTGAACCAAAACATGTCTGCTCCCAAGGAAATATTTAGAGAAGTTGTTTAGATTTACAAAGATTCCCCCCAAAATTCTTCATCATTTTTCCTGTGGAGAGGGGTCTGTGTCTGCTCCCCTCCTCCTTTACAATGACTCCAGACAAACTTGTGACTGTTTCCACCAATAAAGTATGGCAGAATTGACTCTAGATGACTCCACAGGGGAGTCACAAAAAGGTGACACTTCAGTTTGTTCTCAGGAGCATTCATGCTTAGTGTCCTGAGCTGCCGACTAAAAAGCTAACTACCCTGAGCAGTTAGGTCATGGCAAGACAAACCACACACAGGCACTCCTACCAGTAGCTCTAATCTTTGAGTCACCTCAGCCCAAGTGCCAGACATAGGAGAGAAAGAGCCTTCAGGATGCTCCAGCCCAGCTGCTGTGTCAGCCCATCCTTTGATTCTTTTCAGCTGAGGACCAGATATCACAGAGTAGAAACAAGCCAAGTAGAGCAAGTTTTTAAATGGGATTAGATAAGAAAATTGGGTTTTAGAGAGGCTATGTGAAGTACAATGAATGATAGTTTCTATCTCCTTTTTAGAAAGAAGATGAAATACACCAGGCAAAGTTTTACTTTGAATCAATGAATATAATAGAATGGTTGTACTAAGCCTCAAAGTTGGGGGGAGTGGAAGAGTCATGCTGCCTCAGGCCTTGGAGAAGGTGAAGCACATTCCTTGGGGTTTGGGGAGAGCCTGGCTGCCACCATATGGAGGGGTTGAGCGTGTGCCCTGGAGATGGCAGAGAGCCTGGGTGCAGCCCCGATGCTTGGAGAGGATGGAGCCTAGAGAAGGGTGGTCTCCCCAATATCCCCCAAGGTTGCATTCAGAGAGAGGCAGGCGTAGGCATTTGGAAAGGGTGGGACTGCCACTTTCTAAAGCCCTGAGGATAAATGACTCTCAGACTTTGAAATCTATTGGACTTTGCCCTGCAGGTTTTCGAAACTGTATGGGTCCGGTGACCCCTCTGTTCCTTCCTCCCAATGGAAATGTGTATATGTATCCTATGAATGTTCCTCCTTTGTATGTTAGCAGCAAATAAGTTGTTTTGAGTTTTCAAAGGTCCAGAGCAAATGGAGAGAATTTTGCCTTAGGACAGACCATGCCTGTAACTGACTTGATGAGATTTTATACTGTCTCTGATTTTGTACTTCATTGTATTGCTACTGAAAGGTTTAAGTTTTCTAATATTGTTATGAAATTAATGTATTTTGTATATGGGAAAAACATGTCCTTTTTAGGGGCCAGAGGGTGGAATGTGCTGGTTTGAAAAGAAGTGTGCCCCCTAAGAAAAGCCATGTTTTAATATAAATCCCATTTCATAAAGGTAGAATAATCTCTGTTCAATGCTGTGTGTTTGAAACTGTGATGAGATCATCTCCCTGGATGATGTGATTTAGTCAAAAGTGGTTGTTAAACTGGATTAGGTGATGAAATGTGTCCATCCATTTGAGTGGGTCTTGATTAGTTTCTGAAGTCCTATAAAAGTGGAAACATTTTGGAGAATGAGAGACTCAGAGAGAGCAGAGAATGCTGCAGCACCACAAAGCAAAGAGTCCACCAGCCAGTGACCTTTGGAGATGAAGAAGGAAGATGCCTCCCGGGGAGCTTCATGAAACCGGAAGCCAGAAGAGAAAGCTAGCAGATGATGCCGTATTCGCCATGTGCCCTTCCAGCCAAGAGAGAAGCCCTGACTGTGTTCACCATGTGCCTTTCCAGATGAGAGAGAAACCCTGAACTTCATCGGCCTTCTTGAACCAAGGTATCTTTCCCCGGATGCCTTTGATTGGACATTTCTATAGACTTGTTTTAATTGGGACATTTTCTCAGCCTTGGAACTGTAAACTAGTAACTCATTAAATTCCCCTTGTTAAAAGCCATTCCATTTCTGGTATATTGCCTTCCGGCAGCTAGCAAACCAGAACAGGGGGTAATCTGTTAAACAACAATAGTAACTGTCACAGAAGTCTATGCCATCGGCCCCAAGACAACTTGCATATGGAACTGCAGTATCTGTGGGATAGTGAAAGAAACTGCTTTAAAAGATTTGGGGGTCAAGGTCCATCTTTTGAATTTACACAAGCCCATACCTGTATATATATGACATGTATATAAACATTTGTGTTTTATAAGATCAACATTAAGCCTAGGAAAGGCTGCAATTCATAATGAGGCCATTATGAATAGACTCTTCTTCTAAAAGTAGTCATGGGTAGAAGTCAACCTGAGCCTAGTGAGGATAAGCTCGCTTGTGGGCTAATACTCACAAGTTTGGGAACAGGTGCAGTCAGAGTAAAGGAACCTAGATTTGGGGATGCATAATGCCTAGCTAGCCTCTATCAGCAAGCCATTCTGGGAGGAGTTTGGGCCATGTTCCCTTGAGGAGAGCAGTGAAAATGTGTAGTACTGAGACCAATTTATGGTTCAGTATGGCTCCTCAGGGAGTGCCCTATGTAAGATTTGGAATATTGTCAGAAGCATTTGAGCAGAGCCAGTCCTAGAATACTTAATAAGAAAGCTCTCCATTTGCCTCTTAAGAAAAAGAAAAGGGAAGCACTGAGGGCCTAAAGGAATTCCATTTTTTGACATCCACCTTCAAGCAGCATTTGGGAACAAAGCTCTCCAGGGTGGACAGAGAAGCTCTCTTGGATGTAGTCAAGTTGAGATCTGTTTTAAATGTATTTGCAGTATTTTAGGAGTTATAAATTTCAAAAGGCATTTTTCATATGATGGGTTCCTAAAGCCAAGAAACCATGTGGACTGGGAGTAGACTAATGATAGCAACAGCAACAGGACTTGGAGAAAAGGAACTCTGGCTAGGACTTGGAGGGGGAGGGCAAGAATAGGAAAGACTTCTGAAAAACACCTTCCATCAAACCTGAACTGGTTTCCATCCTTACATCCCTCCACTCCTCACAGTTGGCACATGCTAACCTCACCTGCATGCTTTGCCTTGCTGCAGCCTTTCCTAGGCTTAATGTTGATCTTGGAGAGCAGGTCTTCAAGGAGCTTTAGAACAATATTTTTTTGCTCAGCCTCATCACCTTGACATTAGTCCAGTACTGATCTTCTGCCTCAGGTTTCACAACCAGGTTTGTGCCTCAAAGCCAGACTCACTATCCAGGTTGCACATCAGTTGTGCCACCCAAATTCTATTCCCAAGTCCTTAACTTGGAAGCCTGTCTCCACCATCTAGCCTGGGGTGGGAACTGCCTGACTCTCTGCCAGTTCCTCAGAGCTTCCAGGGATCCCCCATGGAGCCAAAACCCTGAGCAATGCTGAAAGTGTTCTGCCTGGGTATACTTCCTGGTAGAGTCCTTCCTGAGCTCCAATAATCTTCCACTCAGCTTCTTCCTGTCTAACTGACTAAATTTCCACCTGCTCTTTTTCCTTTATTTTCCAGATGATGGGTTCTTCCTGTCAGACAGCCTTCTGATATGAATTTATAATCAAGATCTTCCCCATTCCCCAGAAGGGATCTGCCTCTGAAAGTCTTAGCCTCTCCCAGGCTGCCCCAGCCTACTTGGTGAATTCAGCAGACCCTGCCCTAGCCCAAGAAATTGTTCTTTCTGTCTTATCTGGAATGAAAGCCCTAGCTCACTTCTGTAGAGAAGGGCATCATTCCAAGAATTCCAATGTATGGAACAAGCATCCAAGGACCCCCAATTAAGCATGTCTGATATCAGCCCAGTTTGCAGAGGGCCCAACAAAGCTTGGTGAGGAGTTAGACACTGACATAATCAGAAGTGTGCTTATATGTTTCTCCAAACTGGAGTTACACTTATCTCTGATCCCTTCCAGAATCATTCACGCCAGGTTGGTCTCAATGTGCCACAAGCATATCATAATCACTTCTAATTCCAAACCCTAACTTATATTACTTTCCTTGCCTAAAATTCCTTCCCACTTTCTCCCTGTCTTCCAAAGGCTCCCATCATTTAATGTAGGTTTTGGGAAGAGAGAAAGAACCAAAAATATAACAGGGACTTCCTATGTGCTAAGAATTATGCTAGACCTTTCACATATTATCTCATTTAGTTCTCTTCATAAGCCTGAAGGAAAAATGTTATCAGCACAAATTTACAAAATAGGAGGTATAGAGGTTAAGCAATTTAAGCTGAGATCATACAATTGCTTGAGCTGAGATTCAAAGTCAAGTGAAACTGGCTCCAAACCCCCTGCTGTTTTCATTACCCAATATTTAATTCAAGTTCCATCTTATCCTTGATGCTTACTTCAGTCCTTTCTCATCTTCCTTTCCTAGAAATTATTCTATTTATTTCCAGTTCTAATAAAGACTGTCTAGGAACTGTTCATCATCTAAAACATAAGCTCTTGGGAGGAATGATCAATGTCCAAAACTACTTCTGTAGTTTCCCACAGAGTATCATATTGGTCCTTACTAGATGCCTAAATGACTGACTTTTGCATCTGGAGCAATTTAGTTAGGATATTTTTACTATGTTTCTTACATTAACATGTGCAAAATGAAAAGCATGTATTAAGAAATGAAAGTAAATTAATAGTCTTGATTTATGCTCCTATCCATTCAACAACTTTTAAAAGACATCAAAATTGAAAGTTCATGACTTTATCTGTCATAGAGCTGAGGTCTAAAAGAAACCTACTAACCCAAAATCTGTGGAAAGGGGAATATCTGTGTAAGATATGGGACCCAAGTACTTGCATACCTGAGCAGAGGTAGCCAGACACCAGTGAGAATTCAGATAGAGGAGCTGGCAAATTTGTGGAGATTAAGTGCAGGCTGGTGGGAGACCATGGAACCTCTGGAGATATTAGGGGGGTCACCCTTCAAAAACAACACCCCCCAGACACTAATAGGAAAGATTAAGAAAAATTCTGAAAACTCTTCCCTGTGGTACTA
The DNA here is from genome assembly GCA_004026745.1 of Myrmecophaga tridactyla. NCBI lineage: Eukaryota > Metazoa > Chordata > Mammalia > Pilosa > Myrmecophagidae > Myrmecophaga > Myrmecophaga tridactyla. The sequence goes on along the minus strand of PVIY010006425.1, from coordinate 59,967 downwards.
CATGTCTAAAGGAGGAAAAAAAGTATCAACTGTAGGAGGGACATGAAAGTCCACCCAGACCCTTCTCCCAAATATTCCCTGTGGTACAAAAGCCTTAATCTGTGTGGGGTAAGAGCAACAAAACTGTCATTGTAGGGCACTGGTAAAATCCACACTAAAGGTCGAGCCAAAGGAAAGGGGAGCACTTTCCCTAGAATAAGCATTATTTACCTAAACCTCTATCATCTAACACGACATTTCTAACATTGTAATTCACCCAAAAAATTACAAAACATATGAAAATTCAAGAAAAAACAATGCCCTCCCAAGAGACAAAGCAATCAACATAACCAGACTCAAGATATGGCATGGACATTGGAACTGACAGGAAATTTATATTAATTATAAATTAATACATTAAAGTCTGTAATTGAAGAGTTGGAAAATGTATAAAGTCAGATGGGTAATTTCAGCAGAGGGATGAAAACTAAAAGAAACAATCAAGTTCAAATCCTATAAATGAAAAGCACAGTAATAGAGACAAAGACTGCTTTCAACAGGCACATCAGTAAACCCAACCCAACAAGGAAAGAATAAGTAAACTTGAAGATAAGTCAATAGAAATTGCCTAGACTGAAATACAATGAGAAAAAGAGTAGGGACAAAATCAAAACACAATGGAGAACCCAGTGAGACAATATCAAATGATCTAACAAATGAATAATTGGAATCTCAGAAGAAGAGAGAACAATGCAGGAGAAATATTTGAAGAAACAAAAGATCAAAATGGCCCAAAATCAACAACAGACCTCAAACTTTAGATTCAAGTAGCTCAGAGACTGCCAATTTGGAATAAATACCAACACACACACACACACACACACACACACACCCTTAGACGTCCCATATATGAACTGCTGGAACAAAACCTAGACAAAATACTGAAGGCAGCCAGAAAATTTAAATAAAAAAGAAAGAAAGGAAAAGGTATATTACTGTTGAAAGACAATTTCCCATGGGTCCCTCATGTTTCTGAATGTCTTGCAGAGTGAGGCAGTGATTTCCCTTTGTTTCAAACTGTTTTTTCAAGCATGTTTGTGTATAAATTAGCCCTCGAAGAGATAAATAGTGCATGTTTCTGGAGCAAAGGTAAATTTGCTTATATTCTTCTAAGTATCTCTCTCTAGAACAAAGAGCAGAAACCCTTACTTCTCAATATAAAAGACTTGGGTTCCCGAAACTCAAGATTCCCCTCCTGGAACATGATCCATCTGGGCCCATTAGCATCGATCCCCCCCTCCCTCTGCGGTGGGCTTGAGGGATAGAAGGACCAATGCAAATATGCTGATGTCCGTGCTGATTGCCACAAGCAATAAAGTTATTTGTTTCTGCCTCAGGAATCTCTTATCTTCTGCCAGCTTCTAGGAAACTATGCCAGATAAGCCCTGAAGCCCAGTGGTACCAGTCTCCCCAAGAGCATCAGTTTTTAGCTTACAAATAGATTAAAATCACAGACCTTTTAAAGTTGTTAATAATTATATAAAGAAGAATAAAGATAAAATTACAGTAGACTTCTTATCAGAAACCATGCAAGATAAAATTCAATTAAGTTACATCTTTAGAGTGCTGAAAAAAATAATTGTCAGTTCAGTATTCTCTACCCTGCAAAAATACCTTTCAAAACACAAAGGAGAAATAAAGACTTTTTCAGACCAACCAAAACTGAGAGAATACATTGCCAGTAGACCTCTACTACAATGAATGTTTAAAGTAGTTGTCCAACTCTGCAAATAAAATCACTACCCTTCCCCATGACATGACTCCCAGGGGTGTAAGTCTTCCTGGCCTCGTGGGACATGACTCCCAGGGATGAGTCTGTTCCTGGCTTCAGGGGATTCAGAATGGCTTCTTGACCAAAAGGAGGGAAAGAAATGGAATCAAATAAAGTTTCAGTGGCTAAGAGGTTTCAAATAGAGTCAAGAGGTCATTCTGGAGGTTACTCTTATGCAAGCGTCAGCCAGATATTAAAAATTGCCACAGTATGTGAAGTCCCAACCAACAGCATTCCTGTAAACCCTAAAGAATCTATCTTAGGGCTCTATCTAAGTCTATAAATGTTTTATCTAGCAAGTTTATTTTTCAGAAACTTAAGCCCCCGAATTGTTCCTATGCCAGGTAAGCCCTGAAGCCAAGTGGTACCAGTGTCTTCAAGAGCATCAACCAATTTCATACCTCTAACCCATGAGATAAGACCCCTTTCCTGCACAAAGGAGTTAGAATGGTCATTGTCCAGATATCCCTGAAGATTGAGAGGAAGATTAAATGAGAGGGAAGAGGTATAACTGAGAAATTAGGATTTAACAACTGTTTAAAGAAGCTGTCCAACTCTGCAAATAAAATCACTACCCTTCCTCATGACGTAATAAGAGACTACAGACTCATTATATTGCTATTTCTTCTCACTTTTTAGTGTATTAAAATATCTAGAAGGAAATACCAGAAATCGTTGAGCTGCAATCCTCATCTATATAGCACCAAAAAGTCATTTGCTATATGTATCTATATATCACACAAAAAAGGCCAGGTGCCCGTATTTGTTTGGTTCTATTTCTGCATGGTTTATTCCATTCCACTGATCTACATGTCTATCTCTGACAATACTACACTGTTTTAGTTAACCTACCTTTATTGTAAGTCTTTAAATTGGGTAGAACGCAATACTAAGGGTCAATAAAGGGTGAGGAGAATAAGGGGTATGGGATGTTTGGGGTTTTCTTTTTTCTTTTGACTTCTTTTTCTGGAGTAATGCAAATGTTCTAAGATTGATCATGGTGATGAATACACAACCATGTGATGAAACTGTGAACCACTGATTGTATATTTTGGAAGGATTGTATGGTGTTTGAATATATGTCAATAAAGTTACATTTGAGAAAGCAAAGGAGTTGTCCAAAGAAAAGGAATGTAATGCCAGACAGAAACTTGGATTTGCACTGAGAAAAGAATGTTAGAACTGGACTAAATGACAACTAGACCCTTATACACTAATATCTGCCCCAATTGTCCTAAATTTTCCATTTCCTTTTAGACATTAGAAAGCCAGCAACCCAAAGCAGCCGGGGGCACAGAGGACCAGTCCAACAACCAGGTTGGACAGCCAAGAATATATGAATTAATTGGTGCAGAGATCAACTGCATCATATGGTTCTGAATGGAAGGGTACTTGACAAGAGGGCATGAAAGATTTGGATCTGAAGTAAAATCTGGAGTACATCAGATCTGGGGGCCACAGCTACTACAAAAGAAAGCCAGATTCTACCCAGGGATTTGAGTAACATTCTTCTGGCAGAAACAAAATAATAAGAGGAAAATGCAAGAAGGAAGAAATTCTATGGGAAAGGAAATTCATTTGGGGGAAACATTAAATGTTTCATAGAAACAAGAAATAGGCTTCACAATGGCAGGGGTTTCACTTTGTTACTTTTTGTAGGTGACAGCAAACTTAAGGAATTTATATATTTATCATATGTACCATTTGGACCATGCTGGCACCCAGTAAACTTAGTTGGACAACATGGCTATGGCAGCCATTACAAGCGTTCACCAAAATCCAGTTCTCCTCTTCTTTCTGGACACCTGGAAAGCTATACTTCCCATCCCCCTGCAGTTAGGCAGGGCCATGTGACTGCTGCTGGCCAATGAAACATGAGCAGAAACATTAGGCATTACTTCCAGGCTGAAGCCATTGAAAAACTTCTGCACAACTCTTTCCCTTCATCCAAGAACTTGGGGGCCTTGAATTAAATTGGTAGAGCAGCAAAATTAAAGCATCCTGAATTGCTGAGTCATCCCATAGAGGATAAATGCCTTGGAAAATTGTCCAAACCCACAGAGGACTCCTATATATAAATTTCTACGTGTTAAGCCACTAGGAAGAAAAGTAATAACTTTCTAGAATTTTCTGTCACCTAAAACTTTCCCATCATGTCTAGATTGCCCTAAATACAAAAGACATAAAATTAGGAGGTAACAATTTAAAAAAATAGTAAACTTGAGAGGGGAAATATTTTTAAAATTCTTGTCAAAGATGTGAGCAAGTAGGAGGCCATCTTTGGTTCTGATGCAACTGGGATTGACCAAGTTTGTGAGTGTGGTCATGACACCTGGGCCAACCTGCTTATCCTCCCTTGTTTTCCTGTCTTAGAAGAACACAACACTGAAAAGCAATGTCCCTAAAGTGAGGAAAATCTCTACAATTCACTCGGTTGAAAATGTGGTGGGCCCACCGCCAGAATGCATTCTTATGTTGGATCTCTTTTTCAGCACCCTAAATTAGCCAGCTGGAATTGTCTTTTAAGTGCCAACCTATTCAGTCTTTCAAGATTTCAAAATGCAAAGTTTTCTTTTAATGGGAGTCTGCCTCTCATCACAGAGGTGGAATAGTGCATTCTTGACTTCTCCCTAGAAGCATACTGTTTTTGATAGAATAAACTCAAAGGAGGTTAAAGACAGACCCCAGAGCCCTTCTTTTACGCAGGGTGTATAGACTGTGCATGCAGATCGAAGCAGCTCCGGGAGCACCGGTTATCACTAAACAAATGCCTCAGTTGCCATATCCAGGCTTGCCTCATAAGTAGTTCTTCAGGGCAGAATAAGTCAAAGAGAAGGAGCTGCTATAAATGAATAATCGAGTTAATTAAATCTGTTGCAAAAGAGGGGCTACATGGTCTGGAAGCAAAAGACATGGTCCGGTATTTCAGAAATCAAGCAACATCAATTCTTCTGGTGTTTCTCAAATTCTTGTTCAAGAAAATATCATGCACAAAATATCATGAAAGATTATCTTAATTCAGAAATACCCAAGATTAAAAAGCAAAACAGAAGCATAATACTGTAAAACTCTCATTTCTAAACAATTAAGTAACTGTTCAGTTATTTAATCAAAAAACAGTTATTGCACATCTATTATATGCCAGACTCTGAACTAGTCAAATTTATGCATGCGGGTAATATTTTGAGATACTAACATTTTGTCCTCCCTGCATTTTTCCTTTTTCTGGGTGTAGCATAGGGGGCTATAAGTGGGCAGCCAAGATTAATTCCACAGCCTTACCCCCATCAACTACATGACCTGAACAAGTTACCTCCTCTCCTTGTGCTTTCATTTTCTAACCTGTAAAATGGGAATAACAACAGTGATGATTAATGAATAGTTACCTATAAAGCATTACCATCTGAAAGAAAGTAGGGGCTCAGTCTTATCCATTATGATTTGCTATTATTTTTCCCTTCCCCCCAATTCAAAGTGCTAACTCAGAAAAGTGGTAGCACAGAAAAAAAGTAAAAATGTTCAAAAAGTCACTCTGAGGGCCTAAGGGAACCATCAAAGGCAGCACACCAGTGGAGAAGCTCTGAAGGCACAGCTCGCCGTTGGATCTGAACCCCCTCCCAGGTGCAGCGTCCTGCTATGGCCCTATCCCCTATCTAGCAGCAGCTCTTCCTAAATATCTTCTGGGAAGCATTGCCTGTTCCCGATTCGCCTTGAAATGCTCTCAGGGAAACTTTGCTCAGTACAGTGTAGAACTGCATTCACGCACTCTCCTCTCTGGGCTACCAGAATCAGGAATGGAACGGGTCATGTGCTTTATTGGCTCGGTCCTCTAGGGCCCGCCCCAGGCTCTTGGCTTACCTTAGACTGCCTCAGATGCTTTTGTTCCAGGTTAGGTCTCCTGCCTTTCCTATGAATATCAACTTTGACCCATTTCATGTAATCTCACTCTAGCATCCTTTCCTTCTTAGGGGAAGCATTTTCATCTTCTAATAAGGTGCTAAGAGTCAGCTTGCACTAGCTGGGGAAAGCAGTTGTGCTAATCTCTTCCAAAGTCCACTCAGTAAGATGTTGGTAGATTGAATGGGAGTATTTACATGTCAGAAATTCAGAAAATACCACAAATCAGAAAGTTCCTCTCCCCTACCTCCCACCCCTCAGAGGTTCACAAGCATATCACTGTCATTGCCTTAGGCCTAAAAGCCAAAGTTCACTCGTCTTTCCTGTCTCCAGAGGTTTTTGTATAGACCAGAGTCTGGGTCTATGCTTGGATGGGAGGAAAGATGAGATGATACTTTCCTAAATTGGTCACTCACGTAATTCCAGTTTCGTCTCCACACTGCTGCCAATGTTATCTTTCTAAAATACAAATCTGATCTAATACATAAGTTTATATTTTAACATGACATTCAAAGTCCTTCAAAATCGGCCCCAATTTCTTTTCTTCTGGCTTTTAGCTTGTATGTTCATAGCCTCATTTCCCTCCATTCCCAACCAGGTCCCAATTATCCTAGACCTTTGATTATTTCCAAAACATTTCATGTACTTTCATGTCTCCATTCATTTATCTATGCTGCTCCCTTGCCTCAAATATCCTCTATTAGCTTGAATATCACCAATTCTCTGAAGCTTCCTCAGGTCTGTGGTCAGAATGAAACTTTCATGTTCATTTCTCTACCAGAACACTAGACCATTACATTTCAGGAAGCTGGGCTCATGTTTTTATCTTCTCTACTGAGTTTTGTGCTTCCAAAGGGGATGGCTGTGTTTTACTCATCTCTGTATCTATTAAACCAAGACAGTATCTAGCAAAATATTGATGGTCAAAAAACATCTCAGGAATGAAGATCTGGAAGACACATGAAAGAGAGCATTGAGAACAGAAGTGCATTTCCTGTTGCCCTCCTGAAAAATCCTGCCACTAAGCAGGGCTGAGGAACAAAGAATTCTGTGCCACTGATGAAAGGTTGGGGAGATGAAACTGAGGAGGCCCAGTGCAGACAGCCAGAGACTGAGCAGAGAAAGGAGGGTATCCTTGGACTTAGGGGAGGTGCAGAAACCTCATGCAGGGTGTCAGAGCCCAAGTAGAGTGAGAAGAGCATCTGCACAGAGACATGTTCAAAGACAAAAGCCAACTAAAGGGGTTCCCACAAGCAAGAGCTACAAGAAAATTGTGGACCAAAATAAGAAATAAAATGAGAAGACCACGATGTCCCTTATGTGATATTCCAGCAACGTAAATATCTTGAATATAATATAAGGAAACAGCAGACAAATTCTGCTGTTTCTACAAAATAATTGGCCTATATCCCTTCAAAAGTGTCAAGATGATGAAGGTCAAGGAAAGAATGAGAAACTTTTCCAGGCTGAAGGAAACTAAAAGAACATGACAACTGAATGGAACATGAGATTCTGAACTGGATCCTTTTGCTATGAAGAATATTATTGAGACAATTAAATTGAGTGGTGTCTGCAAATTCATTAGTAATGTATCAATGTTAATTTTCCTCATTTCAATAGTTATACTGAGTGAGGTTATGTAGAAAATTTTTGTGTTTATAGAAATGTAATATAAAGTATTCAAAGATAATGGAGTAAACTCAGTAATTTGCTCTCAAAAGGATCGGGTAAAAAAATAAGGTTCTTTGCATTGTACTTGTAACTTTTCTTTAAGTTTGAGATTTAAAACTATGAGAATTGCGTTTATACATAAATGCATTCTAGACACAGATAATCATTGTTAGAAAGTCAAACATTGGTTCTATGTACACACTATTTTTGCCAAGTATCAAAAATAAGAGCTTTTGATTTTTTCTTTTTTTATTTTGGTATATTTGAGGTTTACCATTGGTGGTAAAAGATTAAATATAATTTTCACCTAATAAATATTATGTATTTTTTTACTTCAGAGTATGAGAAGTGAATTTTTCTGGTCAGGAAAGAATTGTGTTCCATCTTGGATTTAATATATTTTTTTTAATTACTGATGGTAGTAGAAAAGACTAAATTCTTTTAAAATCTGACTTTCTTGCTAGATCTACATTTGGCTTCCTGTGTTTTTTGTGAACAACTGATCAAATTTAGGTTAGTTGCTCTTGGCTTATGGTATTTTGAAATTAAGATGGAATGTATTAAAGCAGGCAGCCACACACATACATATACACACTCACACATACACCCTCAGGGAAGTCAAATGTAGTGAAAAGGATATCGGCCACCAGACAGGTACAGACTTGATCTGCCCAAAAGGTCATCCTCCTAGGAAGCAACACCCATCTGTTTCAATTGTCCTATTTCCTTGATTCTAAGATCACAGTGTTTCTCTTTTTTTTAATTTATTTTTATTTATTAATTTAAAAAAATTAACAACAAACAAAAACATTAACATATCATTCCATTCTACATATGTAATCAGTAATTCATAATATCGTCACATAGTTGCATATTCATTTCTTAGAACATTTGCATCGATTTAGAAAAAGAAATAAAAAAACAACAGAAAAAGAAATAAAGTGATAACAGAAAAAAAAAGATTATACATACCATACTGCTTATCCCTCGCTTTCATTTATCACTAGCATTTCAAACTAAATTTATTTTAACATTTGTTCCCCCTATTATTTATTTTTATTCCATATGTTCTACTCGTCTGTTGATATGGTAGATAAAAGGAGCATCAGACACAAGGTTTTCACATTCACAGAGTCTCATTGTGAAAGCTATATCATTGTTCAATCATCATCAAGAAACGTGGCTACTGGAACACAGTTCTACATTTTCAGGCAGTTCCCTCCAGCCTCTCCCCTACATCTTGAACAAAAAGGTGATATCTACTTAATGCGTAAGAATAACCTCCAGGATAACCTCTCAACTCTGTTTGGAATCTCTCAGCCATTGACACTTAGTCTGATTTCACTCTTCCCCCTTTTGGTCGAGAAGGTTCTCTCAATCCCTTGATGTTAAGTCTTGGCTCATTCTAGGGTTTTTCTCAGTCCCTTGATGCTGAGTCTCAGCTCATTCCAGGATCTCTGTCCCACGTTGCCAGGAAGGTCCACACCCCTGGGAGTCATGTCCCACGCAGAGAGGGGGAGGGTGGTGAGACTGCTCATCGTGTTGGCTGAAGAGAGAGGCCACATCTGAGCAACAAAACAGGCTCTCTTGGGGGTGACTCTTAGGCCTAAAGTTTAAGTAGACTTGACCTAACCTTTGTGGGAAAACTTAACCACAGTGTTTCTCTTTCTAACATTTCTGAAATAAAGAATAATTTTGCAATCTATGGCAAAAGAATTTGCCATTTGCAAAGTAGTGTTGTAACTAGTGGCATATTTGCCATTGACTCTACATGTATGAATATAGCCAAATCTCTCAGAATAGGTGGTAGACTTTTCCAAGCTCAGAGCTAGGAAAGGTTATTGAATCCATGAAGGATCGTCATTCGGGCTCCAAACACCTACCTATCAAAAGTTTCAAGATGTTACCGTTCAGAGATCCACAAATCAAAGAAGGAAAAATTAAACAAGAAATGTAGACATAGTATACCTTCAATGTGTCTCAAAGTCATCATAGTTGGTATCTCTCCTGGTTGTAAGGAAGTCCAGAGAAGGAGCATGAGTTATAAGAAGCTATGTGTCACGATGGTGTTGTGTATCACAGCAGATATTTTTAAAGATATTCAGAAACTTTAGCTTGTGAATGTAATAAAGGTTTAGACCCAAACTTCGGGGCTAAAATAAATTGGCATAAATAAACATGATTTTGCCAGCTTCAAAATTGTCTACATTTATGTCTTTCATAACATAAAAAAAAAAACTCTAGTTCTAAAGACAGTTTCCACTGACAGTGACTAAAGCTACTAATAGGTTTTCTTTCCTTTTAAAATCTAACAGTAACTAGAGCAAGGATTGAGCAATAAAAGATCTAAATCTATAAGTTTTTTTTATAACTCTCGAATTACGGACTTAAATTTCCACAATTAAAAACGTAGCTGAAAAAAACTGTGGGAGGCAATGAGCCTGAGAGCATGGTCCTGTGCAAATATCTTAATGCAATTGTCCAATGGGTTTCTTTTTTGGTTTAAAATTACTCTTTCACTTCATAATTATTTTTTTTCACTTGTGGCATTAAAGGACTAAATAAGGTACAAGATCTAATAATGTGCTAGACATATAGTCATCCCTCAACAAATATTGGCTGATTATATGAATAAAATAATTGAATTGAATTAGTTCACCCACTTAGAAAATAATGCATTCTGGTGCCTAAGAAAGTTAATATTAGCTCTGCCCTACACTGCTTCTAACTTGAAAGATTTTCCAAGCCTCATATTCATTCTAATTATGTGAACTTCAAGTGCCTTACTATGAGACTGCTTGAAGCACTGCAAAAAAAAAAAAAATGCATCTTAGTGATCATATTCAACTACAAAGAAGCACATCAGTTAGAGAATTCAATTCCTTAAAATAACAAAACACCTGTCTGTTTTGAAAGCTAACCTATAAACCTATTCCTTTTTACATCATATTTCATTATGCTGTTTGGATTGGAACTCTGTTTTACTACACCCTAGGGTGCCAGCATGAAGAGTTAGGTTGAAATAAAATCCTGATTCATGGACAAATGAAAGTCTTAATGCTTCACTTCCAAAAATGACCTTTATCTTCACTCTAGAGTTTTCATTCAAGGAACTAAAGGTCATACCAGGCTCAGTGTGCTATATTCTTTCTTTCTCCCACCCCCTCCAGATCGCAATGTTTATAGATGTGCAGATGATAGGTATAAATAAATGTGGAGTAAGAAATAAATGGGATCATTTTTGGCCTCCCCAACTCGACCTACTCTCTCCTCATAAATAGTAAATATGCCTAATATCAGCGTACACTCATGACTTGTTGGTCTCCCTTTTCTCTGGTTTTAGGCTTCCTCTCTGATAAGGGTGACAGGCAATTTAATCCAACCAGAGGTTTTTGACCTTTATTCTTTCCTTCTGATAAAATTTTCACAACCTTGAAAAAAGTTTTGGCCAGGTGGACATGGTACACAAATGCTGACTTCTTTTCTAAAGAAGGACTCTAACAGCCCCAAGTACCCAAGGCTGTTTGAACCAACTCTCAGATTAGAGAAATCCTATGACCCATATAAGACTCTTAGCATCACAGCATCATGTAAAATACATAAGCAGTAAGTCAGAAACAATGGGCCGTGTAAGGTAATATAGCAAATGAAGAGGTGAGAAGTGCACAGTCTGTGGAATTGGAGTTCAGCTCTTGAATATCAGTACTGACTTCAAATTGATCAACTGTGCGACTTCTGGCAAAGGATTTGACCTCTTCATCCTTGAAATGGAGATGATGCAGTTACAGCTAATAATAAATAGCAATAAGTACATAACTATCCTACTTATTTCACAGGATTATTGAGAATTCAAAGATAGTAATGCTTGTATACAATTTTGTAAACTAAAAGTACTACAAAAATGTTACCATTATTATGTCAACGCTAAATAATAAAAAAAGAAGACATCATATTTCCAACTCCAGAAATATATTGCATCTTCCAAGAATTCTAAATACCAGGGAACTTTTCCATTACATTACCCCAGTGTCCAAAATAACAGGATTAAATTGCATGGAATGACACGGTCCAAGGAGACTTCTCCTTAATAGAAAATTCATCATTCTAGGAAGTGGTGTCAGAGTTAGATTCTAACATATTCATGCATAATACTATCATGAGAGGACTTGAAACTGGCCAGTATTGTGTACACCGCACATATCTTATGGGAAATGTAAAACAATAAATGGTACATTTGTTAAGAAAACTGTTCTGGATCACCTTCAAGAACCAAAAGTCAGGTGAACACACACAAACTTGATCTATGTAAACGAAAACGAAATCTGAGTCCTTCCTGGTGAAGCTGCAAGTTCCTAGTCCTTGGAAATGTTCTTGCAGAAACTGAATACCCCTCTGTAAGAAATATTACAGGAAGGATTCCTCATTCTGGGAGAAGAATGGTGTCTTAGATTTCCAGCTGCTAAAACAAATATCATACAATGGGTTGACTTAACAACAGGAATTTATTGGCTCACAATTTTAATGTTAGAAGTCCACAATCGAGGCATCAGCAAGGTAACACTTTCTCCCTGAAGACTGCAAAATTCTGGGGCTCCCTAGTAGTGATCTTTGGGTGCTTGGCTTTCCCATCACATGGCAATACACAAGGCAACCTACTTTCCTTTCTTTTCTGGATTCCACTGGCTTTTGGTTTCCTCTCCTCCATGTGGCTTTCTCTTCACAAAGGCTCCAGTAATAAGAGCAAGACCCAATCTCATTCTGTTGGGCCACAATTTACTAAAAATAACATCTTCTAATGGTCCCACTTAGAGTGGGTTCACAGAAACCCACAGGAATGGATTAAGATTTTTTTTCTAAGATACATAATTCAGCCTACCACAATTGGCCGACATAATCTCTAAGGCTATATCAAAGTCAGTCATGATGATTTGCTGACTTTGCTGGTTTGATCACTTTGTATGACTACACACTGTCATGTGTAAAGTGAATAGCACTCATGTCAGTATAACTGAAAATTTTTCCAAGATTCAGATTACAAATTGTATACCGTATAAATTCTTCTAGACCACATCCATTGACATTTCCATAATCTAGAATATAGTACCTGTCTAAATCTTTCCAAAAGACAATAATTTTAAAATGTGACATCCAAAGTTTAAAAATATGTAGAATATAATTATTTTCACCATTGCTAATTGAAATATAGTGGAAAGAAAGATAGAGTTTTAAAAAATATTCATCTTCTTTGGCTTAGTAAGTCCAGTAATTTTTCTTCCAGGAATTTATCCTAGAAATGGACAAAAATAAACACAGAGATTAATAACAAAATTGGAAGTTATTTACACAAGTTAAAAATTTTTAAATAACCTTAATATCCAAAAATAAGGATTATCTTATGCATATTCAAATAATGAAATACTCTGTAGGCTATTTAAAAACCGTGTTCTGTAAAACTCTTTATTAACAAAAATATGCTCATGATATATTAAATTTTATGAACAGATAAAAAATCAATATATATAGTGTGAACTCAATTTTGTCTCATGTATATTATTCAGTCATAACTAGGAGAAATTGCTGGTTTGGTTCCAGACCACTGCAATAAAGCAAATATCACAATACAGTGAGTCACATGATTTTTTTGTGTTCCCAGTGCATATAAAAGTTATATACTCTAATCTCTTTGTGTGTAATAGCCATCTAAAAACAAACAATGTGCATACATTGGTTTAAAAAATACTTTATTGTCAAAAAATGCCAACCATCATCTGGGTCATCAACAAGTCATGATCTTTTTACTGGTTTTGTTGGGTCTTGCCTCGATGTTGATGGCTCTGACTGATCAGCACGGTGGTTGAAATTTGGGGTGGCTGCAGCCATTTCTTAAGATAAGACAACAATGAGATTTGCCACATCGAGTGACCTTTTCATGAAAGATTTTTCTGTAGCATGTGATTCTTGTTTTGATGGCATTTTACCCACAATAGGACTTCTTTCCAAACTGGAGTCAATCCTCTCAAATCCTGCTGCTACCTTATCAACTAAGTTGATGTATTCTAAATCCTCTGTTGTCATTTCAACACTATGCCCAGCATCTTCACCAGTAGATTCCATCTCAAGAAACCACTTGAAAATCTGTTGTTTAGTGTCACCACCTTCCTCAATGACATTGGTTAGATTTTCTGGATAATCTGTGCAGCTTCTACGTCAGCACTGGCTGCTTGGCCTTGCACGTGTATGCTAGGAAGATGGTTTCTTCCCATAAAGTTCATGAACCAACCTCTGCTAGCTTCACACTTTTCTCCTGCAGCTTCCTCACCTCTCTCACCTTTCAAAGAACTGAAGAGAATTAGGAGCTTGCTCTGGATTAGGCTTTCACTAATGGGGATGTTGTGGCTGATTTGATCTCCTACCCAGACCACTAAAACTTGCTCCGCTTTCTTATCATTCTTGTATTCACTGGAGCAGCACTTTTAATTTCCTTCAAGAATTTTTCCTTTGCATTCAAAACTTGGCTAACTATTTGGCACAAGAGGTCAAGCTTTAGGACTATTTCAGCTTGCAACATGCCTTTCTCACTAAGCTTAATCACTTCCAGCTTTTGATTTAAAGTGAAAACCATGTGACTCTTCCTATTACTTGAACACTTGTAGGTCATTGTAGAGTGGTTCATTGGCCTAATTTCAATATTGTTGTATCTCAGTGAATAGGGAGGCCCAAGGAGAGGTGGAGAAACAGGGAACAGCAGATCCAAGGAGCAGTCAGAACATACACATTTATCGATTAAGTTCACCATCTTATCTGGGCACGGTTTGTAGTGACCCCAAAACAATTATAATAGTAACATCAAATATCACTGATCACAGATCACCATAACAGATATAACCATAATGAAAAAGTTCGATATATTGTGAGAATTACCAACATGTGGCACAGAGACACGAAGTGAGCATATGCAGTTGGAAAAATGGTGCCAATCGATGCTCGATTCAGGACTGCCATAAACCTATTTGTAAAAAAGGCAATATCTGCATAGCACAGTAAAGTGAAGTACAATAAAACAAGGTATGCCTGTATCATATAAAACAAATATTTCTTCCAGCATTTTTCTTTGTATGTGTATACAAACACACACATACAAAGGCTAGAGATAATATAGCAAAATACTGATCCGATGGTTATCTCTGGCTGATGAAATTATGCATGATTTTTATTTTCTTTCTCACATTTTTAGAATTTCCCAAAATTTCCACAATGAACAAGTAATATTTCTGAAGCCAGGAAAAGCATAAATGGCTTTTTTCTTTTAAAACTCTCAAAATAAGTACTGAATTCCATGGCCATCATTCAATTCAATAACCCAGTTTTGAAGATAAAATTGGGCTGCTGTTTGAAAGTGTTATTTTACCATTTTAATCATTATCATCAAAATAAGGCAAGATGGATAGATATAAAAACTTTGTATAGTACACTTTGACACACTACTTAATTAAATATAATTATTTGTGACTAATGGCTGCGTTGCCTTCCATAATTAATTTACATACACTATTTAAAGATTTATACTATAGGACATGTTACATATATTTAATGCCTTGCTTCCCATGTATAACCAGCACTTAAAAAGATGTTTTTCAAAAAGAATAGTAGACATCCAATCATTTTTAAGCAAAAAAGAATAAAACAAAGCAGAAGGGAGAGTAGGAGGATTAAATGTGGTGTTTCTTGTAAAAACAATGGAATCTCCTATTGTACTATTTCTATGAAAAAAAATTTGATTTGACTTCTATCATTTCCACTTATAGGCATATTTTCCCTCAGGATATAACCCATAAGACAAGAAAGAAACAGAAATGGAGGTGGTTTACCAGAGCCTCAGACTGGATGAGGGACAGAGGAAGTTCATCGATTTTAACTCCAATGCATCTCGGCTCCACCATGCCTCAGAAGGAGCACTGCCTTAAATTTGGAGACTGAGGCTGTTGGTGGCATCCTGACTGTCTCAGAGCCACCTTGGGAAAAAGAGCAGGTCAGCAAGGGCGTGGCGGAGCTGCTGGTTCTGAGCATGTGTCCAGCTGGGTGGTTCGGTTCCGCAGTCCAGCTCCCTGCATCCCCCCAACCCGGGGTTCTCCCAGGCTCTGTGGGCCCCTGGGCTGTGGCTGCTAACTATTGGTCACACAAAACTGACAGTGTGCTCTGGAGAAACAAACTACCAAATTGCACAGAGGTAGCAAATGTGAAATAATTTAAAAAAAAAAAAGGATGGAGTTTGGTGGAGGCTTTTTCTTAAACAAACCCAGTCAAATCTGATTTAGAGGTTCAGCTACAGAGCTGGGGGGTGTGGGGGAAGGGGATCTGTAAAAATAAAAAATAAATACAGCAGAAAGAAAAATAAATAAATAAATACATTGTAAAATGGACTCAATAAGCTCATAAACTTTATTGCAAAATGTCAAGAGTTTAACAAATTAGGTTAAAAAAAACGTAGAAATGTCCATGAATGCTCCATTATATTTCTGAAGAAATACCTTGGATTGAGTCTTATAGTTGAGGTCCAAAATTAAATATCTTAATCGTTAACTATCAAAATAAGGCAAGACTAAAAAAAAACAAAAAAAAAAAGGCAAGGCTGATGTAGATAAAAACTTTATGTTGTACAGTTTCATGCACTAGTTAATTAGGTTGCTCTGCAAGTGTTTGTTTGTTTTAAAGTTCTCGCTCCATTTTAAAGAAATGCATAATGCATTATGTTGGCGGTTCAGTGGAAAAAAGAGCATCAGGATTTCAGTCACCAGAACAATCGTGAGACCAGTCAATCAAAAAGCCTGGCTCTATGTCCACTTCAATGGAGATAAAATATTGGTTTGAGTGACAGCTTAAGAGAAAATAAACCAGCAATCAACACATTTTGTCTTAGTATGGTTTAACTAAGTGATCTGAGTGTTTTCTTTAAGAGCCAGAAGCAACTTAGCATGTGGCTCACTTTTTAAGGAGGAAGGATGGTTTCTATCAGGGCTGGTAGTAGTTAAAGCATAGAAAATAGGAAAAGGTGGCCTTTTCCGGAAGACACCATTAAAAGTGAAGAGTCTCTCTGCTTTGTGCAATTGGTTTTGCAATCCTCATGACTGGAAGTCAGAAATGTTAGAAGTTAATATACCATTCAAGGATAAATTGCACTTCTGATGTTCATAGAGGATGTTCTCAAGGTGAGACCAAAGCCTATAAACAAGCCAAAAACCCACATCAGCTGTTTTGGAAATCTTACCCATATAAATTCTTCATTGCTGAAAATGACAGACTAAAAGCAAAGCCACATGTTGCTTGCTCCATTGCCTGTTGTGGCAGCTTTTAAATCCCTGTCTCCCTAGGAAGTGACCTCATAAGAAAATCTTATAACACTGTCATAGCATTCGGGTTAAAGCAGTTGTACTGCAGGAGAGGTCTCCAAGAGCATTTAATAATCAGAAAGCCCTAAGGGGACTTGACGTTAGCTGTGTCTTAGAAGGATTTCCTTCAAAGCACATCTGGGATGCTTTGTGGCATATTCTGTAGCAGGCCACGTGGCTTCATAGTTAAAATACAGGGAGGAATTTTATGAGGGTTTGGGGATCATATGGCAACTGAGCTATTGACCGACAAGCTGACCCTAGAAAATGCATGACCTTGTGGCACTTCAGTCAGCTTAGCTGCAAAATTGGGCACAAAGGCCAGACTTTACCAAAACAGGATGTTGTACCCAAGCTCTGTCCTTCAACTGATATCCTTTCGTAATGGGACTGTCAAGTCTCAATTCTTTTCATACATGGAATGGCAAAGGCATACATACAATGGTAGTCTAGTATCCCAGGAAGACCCAGACAGGATAAGTAAGGTCCAGGATACTGGCTCTGACCCAGTTCACACCCCAATGCGCTCCTAGAAGAAACTGCAGCAACTTCTGTATACCCAGGGCCTACAGTGCCAAGTAAGTTATAATTAGAATCATTTCCATATGCCCCTGAGAGAGCCCTGAAAAGGGAGGAGTCACAGAAGAGACACAAGTCACAGCACCACTTTTCTGAATGGTGGGTCCCTATCACAGATTACAGCCTCCTGCTCTTCACTACAGCAGAAGCTCTTTTAACCAGCTTTCCCTGCACTGAAATCTACTCTCCATTTCCTCTCTGAGCAATGCCACTCCTGGCTATGAACACCCTAAAACACCTGCTCCCTTCTTCTCCTAGCACATGTGTTATTTGGTTCCCATGAATCAGTTGAGTTTGTACCCAAACCTGTATATCCTACTTGCAATTGTAATTATTGGAATTGAAATTGTATTGAAATTGTAGCACTGAAGTACCTGCAAAAAGAGAATTTATTGTTACTAGGAAAATGGAGGCAATTGTTTTGGAAATACTTAAGAGAAGTGAGCGATTTTTTATTGCCAGATAACTTCTAAAATATCATGTTATTTTCTTAGCTAGTATTCTTCAAACTAATGGAGGAGTGGGTCTGTGTTTTTAGACGCCCCTTCTGTCCAAGTGTCACACACTGTAAATGGCCCACGAAAGCCTCACCTGGGTCGTGGGTGGAAGGCTTAGGCAGCAGCAGTAACACTCCCCTCTTTAGCCACCACTGGAGTGAGATGGCAGAGAGACTTTCCGTGGGCCCAAAGCCAGGCAGAAGGCAGTTCTGCTGTGCAGAGGAGAGCTGCTTTGTTTAACAGAACAGCAACCCCCCGCTCAACACTCACATGGCCCTAGTGAGTGAAAGCCAAGGTCTGAGTATGCCAGAACTCCTGCTGCAGTGAAAGAAGCGACGACCCATTCCAACTGGACCACACACCCATTATTTCCCCTTCAATGACTCAAAGCAATCAAAGGCCAACTGTAAAATTCAAAGCTGGATGGTTGACTCTCCTATTCCTGGCTCTTGGAATGATATACTTCATTAGAAAATGCAGTTAATTCCACCATCCAAGAGTTATCCATCTGTACTCTAAACCAGAAATACAAATAAACAGAAGAATCATGCATGTTAGTAATCTCCTTGAAAATTGTTGACTCTTGGCTGCTGGCGGATAAATGTTCATATTTGGTCAGCAGTGGCAAAAAAATAAAAGTGGCCAACAATATTTTTGTGCTAAAAAGCTCAGTCTGAACCATGTTAGGAAGAAAAAGATCACTTCCCCAATTCTGGTGATTCTGTAGGAATTTCTAAGGCAGTGAGACATGGGCAGTTAATAGTCAGTCCTTATGAGATGACCCAAGAGGAAGAAGTATTCTGGATGTCAACAAAAAGGGATGCACTTGTGGGGTAAAACCACCATGTACCAGGGCATTTGCCACTGCTTTGTGAAGCACTATCGAAATTTAAGGAACAAGTACCTACAAAAGTGACTCTCATCAGACACTATTATGCTAGTACCCAAGTCACGTTAAGATACAGCACAAAACTTGGAACTAAAGGAAAAACACTTCCTTGGAAAACATTGCCATTTATAGGTAGTGACATTTTAGCAGCTCTTTGAGGCTTTGATCGTCTGCCAGCTGCCTGAAGCAGTTTACTGTTCTGTGGGAAAATCTAGACCCAGAGAGTCAAATATATTATAATATAAGCCACAATGACACTATCAGTGAGAGCAGCAAGATAGGGTGGTAGGAATAATTGCATCAGCTCATTTGTTTTTCTTTAGACACAGCCATTGATTCTTCTCAGCTTGTCTCAGGGTGCGACGTTAACCTAGGTCTTTTGTGTGAAGCAAGATCATTTAACCAGAACCTGAGACATTTGGCCAGAAGACATTGTCTCACAGTAGATGGCAATTTGGTCATATTATTTACAGAGAAGAACTGGGTTTGATACATTTGGCTATGCTGTGTGTGAATTCAAGCACACTTGTTGAGAGTTTGAGTCCTCTGGGTATCAAATCTCAGCAAAATAGGTTTCCTGCTCACAGTTCTCCACCCTGAGATTCAAGGATGGATTCATTGAGATGCACATTCAAACACGGACTACCTGCGATGGGAGTAACCCACCTTCCCCCAGGTCATCAAGGGACTGAATTATCTGTGGGTCACATTTGTACATCTGAAAACCAGAGATTGTTGAACAGCCATGCATTATTGTACTCTGCATACGCCAGCTGTATAAATTTGGGAAATTAACTTCTCAGACTTGATTTTCTATCTGTCACCCAAAGGGCTTTGAACTGTCAGAGATTCTCAAACTCTAGAATGACTAAGAATCACCTGGAGAGTTTGAGCTTCGCACAGAGGCTGTAGGTCTCAAACAGAGCTCAGGTGTCATGTGCCTAACAAACCTCCCCACAATTCTGGTGCTGATGGTCTATGAACCACCACACTATGAGAAACAAAGATAATATGTTGTCCAAGGTCCCTGGAAACACCTTGGTGCTAAGATCTGAAACACTACTCAGTCTCTAAAATGGAGTGTCTAGCCTCTAACCTCAGGAAATATCTTCTCGTTTCAGGGGTAAACTGAGTCAAGGTGACACATTTCCTCAAAATCCTTATCTTCAGTGTTATCTATTTAATTATGGCATTGATTCAGCAGCCTAGTCACATTCACAGGTGCAGACTGTGACGACCATGTGGCTTTACTATTTAAATTCAGGGAAATATGAGATCATCAGAATCATTTCTTTTAAGGGGTCAAATTTTGTCAAAACAACTGACCGTACATATTTCAACCCCGCATGTTTTATAAAATGCTATCTATAGAAAAGGGATTATTATGGGCCAACTTACCCCAGCATTGCCTACTGCCATTTACTGCATTCTGTTCTATATTAAGTTGTCCTGGTTTGAGTTCTACTGTTGATTGGCTAGTACTATATCCAGTAACAAATTATATGCATATATAGGACATCCAGACAAATGTGAGCTCAGGAGGCACCTGTACAAAGTTTTTCAAAAGAACAGTAACAAGTTTTACTAGATGTGACAAACCTTATATAAGTTAAATAATGCCACACTTTACAAGCATTTCATTTAATACGACCGAACACATGGAGGGCATTGAGGATGATATTTCATTTTTTCTGCATGTGGATTTAATACCACACAAAAGTTTCTGTTCAAGATTGATAATTTTCCACCATGTGGTAGCCATTTAGTTGTATTTTTTAAAACACTTACCAAATTACAGAGTAGAATTTCAGAGGCAGCAGTTATGGGTAGGTTTAGGCTGCATGGTATCCCCCTAGCTTAGTCCTGACTCTCATGAACAGGCAGTAAATCTTGACAGTCTTTTTATGACAGCACTCACTGGTTTATATAGGAATGAAAATGCGAGTTTGCAAAGGCCACATGCTAATGTATTTCTAAAAATAGATTTAATAACTGTGATTCCTTCCAATTCCGGCCACTTTTAACCACCTACGAAAATCCAGGCCAGCACCTAAGAGTCTGTCCTTTTAGCAACAGGTATGGATTTCAAGGAAATCCTCACCAGGAATTTGAGGAAGTGAGCTGGACCCATAGTCTTAATTGCTCATTCTGGAAAAGTGACCTTAGATACATCATTGAACCTCATTTTTCTTGCATATACTTACATAATAAAGACCATAATATTTGTCTTTGTTCCCATGTCAAGGAAAAGAACAGAATTGGGGGATCAGATTAGAGGGAAAACATATCCCAATATCACTTAAAGTTGAACCTTTATAACCACAAACAGGGAACTTAGATCCTCCAAAGCAGCAAAGGCCAAGGTTTCCTCAATGTATTCATTTTATCTCATTCTAAAATAGCTTTAAGTATCTGAGTCACCTCAGGAAAAAATTTTTACAAAGAGACAAAACCCCACTGGTGGGATTGCTTGGGTCAACGGGCAAAGACACAAATCATTCACTAAAAGCCGCCATCGAATGTGGTAAATGTACATGAAGGTGCTGTGAAACCTTAACGCTCCATCCAAATGTTAGTGATTATTAACCCAGGGAGACTGTGCAGAAGCCTGGAACAACTAGTCAGGGCCTACATCTGGGTTCTCTGCTCAGACACAGAGATAGTGCATTGCACACCTATCTGATTGGCATCTATCTGGCCCAGAATAGGAACTGCCCTTTCAAACTCACTCCTGGGGAGACATTTTATCTCCCAGAACCAATTAAAGTTCATTCCCCTGAGTTCAAATGGTCTGGGACCAAATCTATTTCACACATAACTGGATGCTTTGAACAACTCACCCAGGAAAACTCAAAATATATAACATGGGACTCTCCAAAGGGCCTCATAACACAGCATGGGCAACAGGCATAACAGTCCAATTTTCAGGCTTGCAAAATTAGTAGGAGCCCCTGTAAGAAGAGATCTTTCCACTGAGAGAGAGAGAGACTGCAGGATTCTGTAACAATCTCTGCTGTCTCTCTGCCAAAGGGCATGTAATATACTCAAAAGCCACATGCACTTCTACTCAAGAGTACAAAGAAAATGGAGCATTCTCATACTCTGAGTAATTGAATCTTTCTCAAAAACCAACTCAAGGGGTACTTAGGGTGAAACATGTAAACTTGCATTTAAAGGTGTCATAGTCTCTTCCAGCTCAAATAGTCTTTTAGCTGATTCTTGTCTCTCTGGGGTCACTGTTGAGTCTCAGTCTCAGGTATCAGGGTGGTAGACCATAGCTGGGGGTGCCATGTGCTGTGGGGAGAAGAGCCTTTGGAACTGCCTGGATCATTCTGAATCTTTGCTACTTGCTGCTGCAGAGCTACCAGCCTGTCATGTTCCCTGGTCATTTGTTGTGGTTTCTGCTAAAGTGTGCTTGGTCAAGTTGATTAACTCTTTTTTTTCATCAATGCCTAGAAGTGTTGCTGATTCACTCAAGTCTCATCCATGGCCAGCATCTGTCTTCTGGAAGACTGTCTACTCTATAGCCTCTGCAGTGGGTCCCCCACACTTATCAAAGTGACCCCTGAAAGCAGGGCCCTGGCTGTCAATGGAGCTAGTGACCTTCTAACTTCTCCCACAGACTATGCAGGGACCTAGAGTGCTGACTCGAGCCCCCTCTGCCTAACCATGCTTCTTATTCTCTGACCCAGCAGCCTGGAGGAATCAAGGGCTCACCCTGCACTTCAGTGTCCCTACAGGAGCTCAAAACAGGAAACGGGGCAATCCCTCAAACCTTCACTTTCCCCTAACTGAGCTAAGAACCCCTCTTTGGGATTTCCGTCCAGAGTGAGAAAGCCACCATGCCTTCTGCCTCATGCCTGCTTCTCCTTCTTCTTCCCAAACCTGCTGAAATTCTAGGCCATGAGATAAAGACTCTCCATGTTTTGTACAGCAGGGACTTCTCTGATGATAGATTCTCATTCTCTCCAACCACAACTTACAACAAAACTCTCTAATCAAGTCAGATCACAGATACGTTCATGGAAGCTAAAGAAATTTAGAAAACTCTGTTCTACCTCCCCAACTCTGGCTTTCTATCTTGTTGTAGATTCATTAAGTCATGTTTAATAGAAGCTAACCATTGCTTCTATCACAATCCTAATGCTTGCCAAAGCACATCAATTCTTCTGAAAGGAAAATATATTTCTACATATGAACCACATTACAGGTAAAAATTCCAAGATCACAAAAAAAGGAGATGGCAGTCTACTCTATCCCTGCAAACAAACACATGAGGTCTTAGCAAATTGCTTCCTTCTATCACAACCCTCTCACAAACCTACACACACACACACACACACACACATGCTCTCAGCCACTTTGTGTAACTGCTCTACATAAATGGGAGATTGGGTCATGTATTACATCCAATATTACTGACAACTAGGTTGTGACATGTGTCTTCAATAACCAATTTCTTGACACATTCTCTGGTGATACATTCAGTACTGATTCAATTCCAAATATGATTTCCTATGCCCCTAAACTTTTTACACTCTAATTTTGAACTGTAATATTCCCATTAATGTCAAAACCTTATAGTTTTCTTCTCTTTCTTTTTTCTTAACACAACAAATGCTCTGAATCTCAGAATTTTCAAAACAAACAGCTTTAACACACACATATAATTTTTTACATGAAATGAAATTACAGAGCTTTATAGTTAACCCTCTCAGTATTTCTAAATATTTATTAAGAAAACAGTCACAATCTTGGCTCTACCCAATAATACAGCCTGTATGCTTAGAAAATATAGCAAGTTCATTAGTAATCCTTAATTATATCACATTTTTTACTATAAATGGTATCAATAAAAGATTATAAAGAGGAAAAAATGGAAATTGTATGCTCAAAAGCAGATTTGGTGATTTAATTATCTAGATGGTTTCCTCAAATATTTACCTCGTTCTGATACAGACGGTGGCCTGGATTTTTGGATAGTCTTGGGATAAGACAGAAAATTAGCAAGAAGTTTTTTGTAAAAGTAGATAGTTATACTTTTGATCATAGCTTGTAAATAATATTTGGAGTGAAAGGCATTCCAAGTCCTGTTTAACCCGTCAAATATCACCCTTTCTAGTACATGTATTGCCCAGAACTTGGTCTCTAACGTTATTGCCCACTAAAAGAAATCAGTGATTTTAAGGCTGGGATGGAGTGGATATAAGAGGAGCCTGGAACTTCTTGTTGCACCAGAAAGGAAGAAGAGCTCAAAAAAAATGATTGAGGCATATCACAAGGACACAAGAATCAACTTGAAGGGGTTCCATAGGCCTAATCTGGGATAATTTGAATACCAAAATAATCAAGCTCGGTAATGAATAGACCAATAATGAACAGATACACAAATCAATGCGGGAGAACAGAAGCCTCTTGCTTAGGGTAGAAAGCTGAGTGTCAATTGATAAATGAGTGGTAGAGGTAGAAAGTCATTATTTTGCAACATCATAGTAGAGTATAGTTTTGGCATGAATCATCAGTGCTTGGCAAATCTAGAGGGAAATTTTCTTCAACATCAGGATTTTTGCATGGTCTTACAGCACATCCCCAAAGATTGTTTATTAATTGCAAAAGGAAAAAACAATAAACAGTAGAGGGAGAAAATGGACAACACATGACCAGGTGATCAAAATTTAAATCAATGTTGACGGGCAGGTGGATACTGTGCTCCTCTAGATGAGATGGCCCGAGAAGGACACAACATCCCCTATATAGTATTCTAATCTGGAATGCATAACCTGATTCTAACCTTGAGGAGCTCAGGTTAGAGAATGTTTCTCAGACAAACCCAAAATGAGAAACATTCTTTTAAAAAAAAGGGGGGGGGAGTGATTGTAATCTTCAAAAATGTCATTGTCATAAAAGGCAAAAAATCCACATAAAAGGAAACTAAAAAGACACGACAATCTGTTCCTAGACAGGATCTTCTACTAGAGGGAGAAAAAGTGTCATGAGGGACATTATTAGGTCAATTGTCAAAACTGGAATACAGATGGTAGCTTGGATAAAATTATAACAGTGTTAAATGTACTGAAGTTGTAAATTGCATTGTGGTTATTTAAGAGACTACTCTTATTTTTTGGAAATATGCATTGAAGTTTTAAGAGCCATGAATGCAGTTTACTCTCAAACAGTATAGGGAAACAAAGGGAAAAAAAAGCAAGGAAAGAAAGAAGGACATAAGTGAGCAAAATAGAGAGAGGAGGCAAATGATAAAGCAAGTGAGGCAAAATGTTAATAAGCTAAACTGGGTAAAAGATAAACAAAAGTCCTATGTATTATTCTTATTCTTGTGTCTTTTCTGTAAGTAGATACAAGATACAATTATTTTCAGATAAAAAGTAATTTAATACTTCTCTCCTTCCCTTAGATGTATTACATAATTCAATAGCTTTATCACACCCTACAATTTCTGGAAAAAGAATCAGACTTGTCCATGGATAAATAAGGTAATTTCAAATGTTTTTAAATAATATTTAACAAGAAACAAAAACAAACACAGAAAAGTTAAAGAGAAGATTAAACGTTTGAAAAAGGAACCAATGATGTACACATAAAAGCACAAACCCTGATTCAATCAGAAAAAAAAAGCTAAAACATAACATAAACATACAAAATGTACAACTAATTAAAAAGCTGTGCTGGTTTGAAATGATGTACGTCCCCGAGAAAAGCTGTGTTTTAATCCTAATCTCATTCTGTGAAGGTAGCTGTTCTTTCTAATCCCTATTCAATGCTGTATGTTTGAAACTGTAATTAGATCATCTCCCTGGAGATGTGATGTAATCGAGAGTGGTTGTTAAACTGTATTAGGTGACATCATGCCTCTACCCATTTAGGTGGGTCTTGACAAGTTTCTGGAGTCCTATGAATGAGGAAACATTTTGGAGAATGAAGGAGATTCAGAGAGAGCAGAGCAGAACGACATAGTTATGAGAAGCAGAGTCCACCAGCCAGCGACCTTTGGAGATGAAGAAGGAAAATGTCTCCCAGGGAGCTTCATGAAACAGGAAGCCAGGAGAAGAAGCCAGCAGATGACGCCATGTTCGCCATGTGCCCTTCCAGATGAGAGAGAAGCCCTGATGGTGTTCACCATGTGCCTTCTCACTTGAGAGAGAAACCCTGAAGTTCGTCGGCCTTCTTGAACCAAGGTATTTTTCCCTGGATAACTTTGATTGGACATTTCCATAGACCTGTTTTAATTGGACATTTTCTTGGTCTTAGATCTGTAAACTAGCAATTTATTAAATTCCCCTTTTAAAAGACATTCTGATTCTTGTATATTGCATTCCAGCAGCTAGCAAACTAGAACAAAAGCATAAATATGTAACTGCTCTTAGGCAAAAGCTTGCCCTCCTCTTCCACATGATTACAATGTGAAAGCACTGCATTCCTACTTAAATTATCAAGGTTCCCAGAATCTGACAAAATTTCATAAGACATTTTCAGATAAAAAGTCAGCATTCACCCATTGTCACTCCCATAACCAACATCATTCTCCAAGGAATTGAGAAGGTGCCTCTCTCCAAAAAAAGCTTCCTGATTTCATGACCTTACTCACAAGAGTCTTCCTGGCACCAGATCTCCCCAGGTGATCATCAGCACATCACACTCCCAGTCAGCCATTTAAGCAAAAATCTAATTTACTATAGTATGAAGAATAGTGAGGCACAAGCTCTCTGCAGGAAGGTAAATTGCAGAATGTATAGACTCCAAATCTGGTGACATAGCGTTTAACATAATTCACTCTAATACTTAGGGCCATGCCCAGTCTATAAGGACCCCTCTGGGAACAGGAAAAGGTGCCCCTTCTGGATTCTGGGGGGAGCACTCCTGCAGCATTCTTCATGATTCTGTGGGCTGCCAGGTTTGGCGTGGTGGTTCTACAGCTCATGTGTTGTTAGTTAGAGCTGCAGGCATCTGGGGGTCAACTGAACTAGAACATCCAAAGTAGCTCACTCAGGGGGTGGCAGTTGCTGCTGGTTTTCAGCTGTAAGCTCATCTGGAGCCTCTACCAGAGCCTTTCAATTCTCTTCCACATGGCCTCTGCTTGAAGCTTGGGCTTCTCACAATATGGCGACTGGGTTCTAAGAGTGAAGTTTTCAACAGCAATACTGGAGGCACTCTTAAGGCCTGTGCTCAGAAGACTCAGGATGCCACTTCTGCCATATTCCATCGGCCAAAGCATTCATAGGGTTGGCTTGTGTTCAAGTGGAGGGAATCAATGTTTCTGCCTTTTGATGTGAGGGTCAGCAAGCACGTACAGAGAGGGGAGGAATTGTTGGGGTCCATCACAGGAGATTAGCTATCACACTGCTCAACTCATACATGGCAACCCTGATGATACCTAATTCCTGGGATACTCCATCCTTCCTAGTTGGGTTCACAGTGAAATCAGGTTAAATCACAATTCTCCCAAATCGCCTACTCTTTGACTTCATAGTTCTGGCAATCCTGGGATTCTGCATCCATAAGTCCTAAAGAAGTCACGGTCTACTTAATCATACTTAAATACATTTTTTAAAAAGTTCTTTCCTGAACCCTGATCTTTAAATCCATCATTCTTCCTACATTTTAGTTGCCTGGAAACCACTCTTGGCTTTCCCCTACAGTCTTCTCACCTGTCAGTCATTACAAATTATCATGTCAAAAGCTCACATTTATAGATCACAATATCACATCTGTCATATAATTTGCGCCTTCAATGAAAGAGTTATAGTTCAAAGGTAGATATCCCTAGTAAATGGTGAAATTGCATTACATAATTAAAACTACTTTTTGCCTTAAAAAATAAAATCCTCACTAAGAATACTTCAGAGGGGGTCTTAACCTCTTATAAAATATAAAAGATAAGGCGTAAATGAAAAAAAACAGATCTAGGCTAATTCTATTAGATTTAGAAGATTTTTCTCTAAAAATGCATGACACTGCCTTTGAGTAATTGCTGCCTAATAAATAGCTCTAATGTGCTCCATTGTTTATTAGTGAGGGACAAAACACTCACCAAATACATTCATTTGTAGATGGTAGTCAATGAATCCGTGAGGGCATTGCTCAGTGCAAGGTCAGAACTAAATTAATGGAGATAGGAACCCTGCAGGCTGAGCCTGGCCTAGCTCTAAATAACATTCCAAGGAAAAATGAAACAGTTTTATGAACCAACCTTCTCTTCCAGGAAAGGAGATTATTCTCCAGCACTGCTATGCCAAACACCTAGAGTCCTCAAATACATAAAGACAATTTTTATATCATGTACAAGTTTAAACATGACACCAAAAATGACCATCTATAAAAGATGATTTCAAAATACCCAAAGTTAAGAGGGCAATAGGTAGAAAAGCAAATTCCAGAAGAAATTTATTATAGAGAGACCAAATGCAAAAAGAGTTACAAGAAAATTTTTGAAAGGATGTAGTTAATGTTTAAAAGACATCAGGAATGGTATGAGTAATATATTCTTACAATCATTGCTAACAAAATGAGTGATGGGATGGCTAAGTTCATGTGTCACCTTGGCCAGGTGATTGTGTGCAGCTGTTTTGGTCAAGCAAGCACTGGCCTGATTGTTACTGTGAAGATATTTCATGGACTTAAATCATCAGCAAATTGGTTGCATCTGTGGCTGATTACATTTACTGTCTATGAGGAGATGGCCTTCAACAATGAGAGAAGTCTCACCCAGTCAGTGGACGGACTTAAAAAGACAAGTGATGATTTCAGCACTCAGAAGGGAAAAATTCCATCTCTATTTCAGCTGGCTTCTCTTGGGGGATTCATCAAAAACCTTCCTCAGAATTCCCAGCTTGTGGCCTGCCCTATGATATTTGGATTTGTCCATCCCCGCAGTTGTGTGAGACAATTGTTATAAAAATATCATAATATTTACATTATCTTGTAATATTATATCTTCCAGCAGTTCGGTTTCCCTAGAGAACAACTGAACTTCGTGTTTGTTGCCATGTTCTTTGTCTTGTTTAAACCTCATACACCCCATTCTCTTTTTAACAAGTCTGATTTTTTTGTACTAATTTTATTTTTAGAGCATTTTCACATTTTCTTCAAACAGCCCCGAAAGGACATCAGGACTGAGATTATTATTATCATTTTTCAAAGGAGAAAACTGAAAACAAAAGTCTTCTTAGAATCAGACCTCTAAAATTAGGTCCCTTATAGGACCAAGCCTTAGCAATTTTAGCAAGAAAGTGAATTTTCACATATACTGAGGTTGCTTTTCACTATGTTAGTTATACAATGTCCATATAAATACTAAAACAGAATAGAAAAAGACATTTTGGAACAAAGTAAAATATACTTTCTTCATAGTGATGCTGGGAAATAGACATCCTCCCAAGTTGAAAGGAAACTATTCCATTTAAGAAAAAAACAGTACCCTTTAAAGTGAATGTAAAAATCATTGAAAAATACAGGGTATCATGATTACCATTAAAATCCTATTGCAATCCTGTAAAGGATATGCTAAGCCTACTTAAAATTAGGCCTAAGAGTCACCCCCAGAGAACCTCTTTTGTTGCTCAGATGTGGCCTCTCTCTCCCAGCCTACATGACAAGCAAACTCACTGCCCTTCCCCTCTCTACGTAGGACATGACTCCCAGGGGTGTGGACATTCCTGGCAACGTGGGGCAGAAATCCTAGA
>PVIY010006425.1:0-30441 GCA_004026745.1 Myrmecophaga tridactyla | reverse complement strand
AAGTTAAGGTGTAATGGAGAGGCTGGAGGGAACTGCCTGAAACTGTAGAGCTGTGTTCCAGTAGCTGTGTTTCTTGAAGATGATTATATAATGATACAGCTTTTGCAATGTGACTATGTGATTGCAAAAATCTTGTATCTGATACTTCTTTTATCTACCTTGTTGACAAATGAGTAAAACATATGGATTAAAAATAAATAATAGGGGGAACAAATGTTAAAATAAATTTAGTAGATTGAAAAGCTGGTGATCAGTGGGGGGAGAGGGAGGGGGTATGGTATGTACGAAATTTTTTCTTTTTTCTTTTTACTTCTTATTCTGGATTGAAGCAAATGTTCTGAGAGGGAATTGTAGTGATGAAATTTCATCACTATGTGATGAAATTGTGAGTTATTGATTAAATGCCAAGAATGGAATGATCATATGGTGAGAATGTTCGTGTTTGCATGTTGTTATATATTTTTTTTAATTTGTTTTAATCCTATTGCAAGGAAAAAAAAAACAAATTCATTGTCCATTTCTTAGTAACAGCAAACACTACATTTGGTGATAAGATTAAGTGAGATAACAATCATTTCATTTTATTAAAAATGTTGGCATCACGCTCTGGATAATGTATTTTTCGAGGAAGATAATGCACTTTTAATTTCTAAATTAATCTTTACCAAGAATTCAGAGCCCCCTGTGGTACGCACTTAAGATTTATAATAATGATCCAAAGGACAGCTGCTACCCATCCAAATGAGGGCAACCATAGAGAAAGAGAGTACTGGTTTATCAGTATGAAGCATCTATAGGGTGCCACAATTGATTAATTTTGCTAGAATTGAGGCAATGTGAATATACAAGCAGGATCCAAAATGGCCTTAAAATACAGCCTCACTGAAACGATCCAGTTATGCCAGCGAGGTGGAAATGAATTCATCAAGTTTCTGCTGCAAAACCACACCAGGTTGGGCGGGCCATGGTGGCTCAGCAGGTAAGAACGCTTGCCTGCTGTGCCCGAGGACCCGGGTTCGTTTCCTGGTTCCTGCCCATGTAAAAAAAAAAAAAAAAAAAAAAAAAAAACACACCAGGTGAAAGTCTTTATTTCACATGAGCCAACATTTCTGCTAACCTGCATCATTTCATGGAGTTAGCTTTTGTGTTTTCAAGCTCAACCTCTATATCTTCGCTATAGGGATTTTAAATTTTACTTGTCACCCCTTATTCTCTGAAAGCAGGGAAGTAACTTTGCAAGAAAGTAGTAAAATTATGAGAATAAACTGGAAGAAATGTTTTGGAGAAAGAGCTGGTAACATTTAAAGCAAACTGCTCGGATATAAATTCAACCCTGTACAAGCACCGTCTCATAGATCACAGGGTAGATGGTTAGCGAAGTTGATGGGAAATTGAGTCCAGCAGGAAAATAAAGGGCCATATAACAAAAGATGATTAACATGAAATCGTTGAGTGAAGCAAAGTTTTAATAGACTGGGAGTTGTTAAATAAAACAGAGAGTGGGCAAGAGGACTGGACTCTCGGATCACATACACTTAAATTCTTTTTCATTATATATTAAAATTCTCCTGTGTGTTTTTACTTTCCTGTACATTATCAATCCATATTCACCCAGTGAAAAAGCATCTGAAATTAACATGTGGGGAAAAGTAACCAAATCTGGGACACATCATCAATCAGAGAGAAGGAAACCCGGAAAGCAATGGCATTCAGGACCTTAAAAAGCCTATAAATGCTGTCAGAAAATAAACCTTTTCTTTATTTCTTTCATTTCACAAAGTCCCACTAATATTTCGCTTATTACACACGTGCAACTTTTTTTTTAATGCTGCTGCAATGCAATTCTATGGGTTGATTTGTTGCTTAAAATATGCAGCATTCAATGAACAGATATATTTCTAAAATATCCTTCAAGTCAATTTCCAAGGCCAAGTCGTTTTTCATTATTTGGGGGCAAAATCACTGTAAAAGGAAATACGCTCTCTCCAATTTTACACACACACACACTCACACATACCATTGCCACTGCATTCGACTGCGGATATCACAAAAGAAGCTTCTTTTGCCCAGACAAGTCATCCCTGAAGCCTTAACAGTTCTATTCAATGAGAAAATAAAGGATGCCTTGTTAGATTTGAATTTCAGATAAACAATGACTAATATTTTAGTATAAGTATATGCAATGCAAATATTTGGTAAAAACGTATTTGTTGTTTACCTGAAATTCACATTTAACTGAGTGTCTTGTATTTTATCTGGCAACCTTCCTCTAATTGTGTACCCCTTGGCGATTTATAGCATTTAGGGCTTACACGGTCATTAAAGGAAATAAATGAAAGAGCCGGCAGGGATGGAAAAGCTTCCACTTGTGAATAAAACAATGTACATAAAACCATCTTTAACTTTACAAAGTCCAAGGGTCTCAATGAGTCATGACAGGGGAGCCGGAAGAAAGAATCAGCAGCAGCATTGGAGAAAATTTTCCCTCAAATTGAAAGCCACTACACTGTACAGACATTATGTAGTGCTTTCACATTTCTTTTTTCATCTTGGAAGGCAGTGGTTATAAACACAAACTCTAAAGTGAGACTAACCTAAATTTGAACCATGACTTTGGCACTTAGTAGCTGTTTAATCCTAGACAAGGTACTTAACCTCCCTAAGCCTCCACTTTTTCACATTTAACATGAAAAAGACAAGGGTAAATGCTAAAAGAGGGACATCCTCTGTTCGCTTAGGGCACTGCCTGACACTGTAAGGCCTTGTTAATTGAATGTAATTACTCTTATCATGCGGTGCAAACAGCTTTTACCATACCCATTAACCAAAGATAGAGCCCCCTGGCAACAAGAGTCACAAAGGATTTTCTACCCTGAGTTCTCTATCAACAGGGTTTGCTGGGGGTGGAACTGAGACGAGCCAGGAGAATAACACTTAAACTGCAGAAATTCTGGCCCTGTGCAAGCACTGACTGAAACAAGTTTGGAGCCCAAGGAAAATCAAGTTCCTCTCAGAGCAATTTCTCTCCTCATCCTCGCCCATGCTGACTCACCTTCCCTCTCACTAGAATGGGCTGAATCCTCTCCCCAGCCCAACAGTCAGAAGCGCTGAGCCCATCCGGCTTCCAGGTATAGAGTTCCTGCCTTAATCCCATTCTCACGTTTGCCACATGTGGTCAGAACCAAGCACTGCAAGTACTGCATTCCTGCCGATTCTAAAATGATTCACTGCAGTCTGGTTCTGAACTTCGGAGTAAACGCTCCCCACACCCTATCTACCTGTTCCTCTTTTTTCCTTCTCAAAAATATAACAACAGAATTTGCCAGCCTCCCACCCGGTACCCAACAGTGGAAGTGAATGTAAGTGGGAGGAGGGCTCTTTCCATCACTCTGAAGCTTACCCTCTGTGTGGGCAAGCCTCTCAAATCATATACCCTGCAGGCTTACACTGCTCTTTCAAGCTTATTACCTTATTAGAGGAAATAAGACGGCTGTTTCCCTAAAAGAAATGCTGGGAAAGCCCAATTTGCGAAATGTGTTTCATTTCAAAAGCTGTAGCTTGCAGGCAACATGGATTAAGCAGGAGAAACTTATAAAAGCCATTCCAGACTCACCCTAAAACTGGAGTTTCTTTTAAGGATATCTATTTTTCCAGCAAGCTCCGGGAAGTGAAAGACTGCTTGTACAACTCATTGCTACCCACAGAGACAGCAGATGCCAGAACTGCTAGAATTAGGATAGGCTGCTGATGTTTTGCCCCCTGGTGCCCTGAAAGCACATGTATATCGTATACCTGATCCCTTTTAAACTTTTAACAGACACCTAGAGTCACACCGTTGAATAGCATGTAGATGAGTGTGCAGCCTCTTGAGTTTTTCTACAGAAAAAGAAAATGATTTCCTAGGACCCAGGATTGTTTTTCTAAAGCTCTCCCATCTGCCAAGCTAATTACCAGAGCGCACCCCAGTGTGTACCAGATTCATGTCTTTTGTTTGCATTGCATTCCTAAAATGTTCTTTCAGACAAAATGCTTTCCCCTGATGGCAGAGAAGGAGATTAATAACTTGATGGTAGCACCCAGGCAAGTCACATGGGGCACCACCTAAGTGGTTTCTGTCCCTTCATCTTACACAGTCCCCTGGACAGTGACCCCCTCCCACCAGTCCTTCCATCTGCTCCATATTCAACTGGGAAACGTGGAGAATCTCATCCCCTCTATTCCGTCCTCTTGCCTTTCCTCAATGCATTCCAAGAACTGGCCGTAGGAAGTAGTTAAAAACAAATGTATCAGGGCAGGCCACGGTGGCTCAGCAGGCAGAGTGCTCTTCTCCCATGCCGGAGACCTGGGTTTGATTCCCAGTGCCTGTCCATGCAAAAAAATACATACATCAGTTTAATAACTGATCATCATCAGAAGCAAGATCAAAAATTATTTCAGAAGCTAAGCAACAGGTCCATGACTATAAAGGAGAGTTTATAAGCAAGAGTTTCTTCACATAGGGCTTATAGTCTAAATGTCTGAATTTTAGATATGGTGAGACGCATGAACAGATCAAGACACATGCAGGTTCTTTGATTTTTGTGTCATTAAGATTCAAGAACGCTTGACATTCGAGAATATTTTCTTGCTACCTCCTTAGTTTTTCAGATCAGTGCCTGAAATGTAAAAAAACACTTATCTATACATAAATAGTGAGCCCTCTTAAATGTGATATAATATCAGTGAAATTGGCTGTGAAATAAGCAAAGAGGTGACTGTACCAAGGTTGCTTTTGAAAGACATAATGAGAACAATCCTTATCCTCTCTCAGCAGAAATACAGGCCTGGTGAGAAGAAGAATTGAAAGCCGCTAAAAACTCTAGAAGGAAGGCCCACGTCTAGGTAGGACTCCTCTGTGGAAAATGCCCTTAAGAATGCAGTGAGGTACCTTATGGAACCAGACCAATAACAGAAATTGTAGGGGTAGCACAAACACCCAACAGAGCCATCTCTGATTGCACAGCTTCTGGCCCTTTGGGGCCTGCATTTCACTATATTAAAGAGAAAAAAAAAATACTCTTCCAAGGAGGACACTCTCTGGAAAGTAGATACCTGAGATTCTTTTCATAGTTAATTCCCTTCAAAGAAACCTTGCCTATCCAGCCTAATAGCAGTTAGCAATATAGCTAACTCAAAGCAAGAAGCCTTCATCTGAGTCTAACAATAATGAGTAAAATGCATGAGGATATCAAAATTCAGTGATCCTAGGACACTATATTTAGCCTAGATGGGCAATTACAGTTCCTGGGACCTAAGAGACAGACTTTAATTTTTACTCCAAATAGCCTCATTTGATCATTTATTCAGAAAACATTGAAGCCCTTTGTGCCAGTTTGAAAGGATTATGTACCCTAGAAAAGTCTGGTTAAATCCTGAACCATCTTGTGGAGGCAGCTGTTTCTTTTAATCCCTTTTCAGTGCTGTAGGTTGGAGACTTGATTAGATTATCTCTACAGAGATGTGTCTCGCCCAATTGTGGGTATTAACGTTTGATTAGAGGGATATGTGACTCCACCCCAATTCCAGCAGGTCTTGATTAGTAATCCTTTAAAAGAGGAAATATTCTGGAAAAAGCTTTAGAGTCATGAGAGAGTCTACACAGCCAGAGACCTTTGGAGATGAAGAAGGAAAATACCCTCGAGGAAGCTTCATGAAACAAGAAGCCTGGAGAGGAAGCTAGCAGATGTCACCATGTTTGCCATGTACTGTTCCAGTTGAGAGAGAAACCCTGAATTTCATCACCCTTTTTTAAGTGAAGGTAACCTCTTGTTGGTGTCTTAATTTGGACATTTGGGGCGGCTGCCGTGGCACAGCAGGCAGAGCTCTGACCTGCCGTGCTGGAGGTCTGGAGTTCGATCCCTGGTGCCTCCTGCCCATATGCAAATTAAAAAAAAAAATTTGGACATTTGTACAGACTTGCTTTAATTGGGACATTTTCACAGCCTTAGAACTATGAACTTGCAACTTAATAAATTCCCCTTTTTAAAAGCCATTCTGCTTCTAGTATATCACATTCCAGCAGCTAGCAAACTAGAACACACTTAGCATGTGCAAGACACTGACTGGGAACGCAGCAATAAAACACACGTGTGTTCAAGTTCCCTGTCTTCCTCTGTGTACCACCAATTGTAAGGGCTGGTGTACCAGTTTGGAAGTATTAGGTACTCCAGCAAAGCCATGTTATAATTCTCGTTCAATCTTGTGGAGACAGCTGTTTCTTTTAATCCTGATTCAATACAGTAGAGCAGAAACTGTTGATTAGATGATTTCCACGGGCGATGTGGCTCTACTCATTCCAGGTGGGTCTTGATTAGTTTTTCCTCTTTAAAAGAGGAAACATCTAGGAGAAAACTCAGAAATGACAGAGCTGACAGAAACTTCAAAGCAGAGCTGACATAGATGCCGATACTTGGAGAACAGAGACACGCATGTTTGGAGATGCTTGGAGCCAGCAGACGTTCCCATGAGATAATAAGCAAGCCAGAACCTGGAGAGAACCAAGGGAAGCCAAGAGATGAAACCAGCCCTGGAGAAGCAAAGCGAGGAACCTCTAGAGGAACAGAGGCTGAAAGCAACAGAGCCCAGGAGCAAGGGACCAGCAGATGCCAGCCACGTGACTACCCAGCTGACAGAGGTGTTCCTGACCCATTGGCCTTCCTTGAATTAAGGTGTCTTTCCTTGGATGCCTTAGTCTGGACATTTTCATGGCCTTAGAATTGAAAACTTGTAACTTACTAAATTCCCTTTTTAAAAGCCATTCCATTTCTGGTATACTGCTATCCAGCTGCTTAGAAACTAATACAGCTGGGATGGAGCAGTATGGTGAATTGTAACTTGTTGATAGTCCCAGTCAGTTAGAAAAATAGCTGTTGAATATTGAGCCTGCCTTAAACATTGCAGATGGGCAGTCGCCTAGATTCATTCATTCATTCACGGCTTTCATGTTATTGAGTGTGCACTATGTGTTAAATACCAGATCTAAATGATGAGATCTAAGAGGCAGCCTCCCCGGGCAGCCTGAAACCAGTTGCCGTATAAAACCAAGCCCAGCCCCAGCTGCACGAAGGTATCTCGCTATATCTCCCAACATTTGGCCTGCATTAGCCAACCCCAGTCTCACACCCACTGACACTCGTATACACGGCCACCTGCAAATCAGAAAAATGTTCTCACTCAGTCTCTCTAAACTAACTTAAAACTATGAGCATCAGTCTCCAGCATCAGCCATAGTCAAATTACTAAATGGACAACATGGGCTGTAATCCCTCATGTTTTTTCCCTTCTCCACCAGCCTGCCCAACTCTCATCCCATCTCACTCCTGGGTTAGCTAACCAGACCCCATGCTCTAACCTTTTTATTTTAACCTCTTTTTCTCACTCACTCCCTTTCTTCCTTCCATTTCCTTGGAAACCTGCCCAAGATAATAGTTAGTCAATTTAGATGAGATTAGGGGATTATGCTTGATTTCTTCGGGTCACATATTTGCATTTGTCAATGCATTATCAAGACACCAAGAGGCAGGACAGTTAAGCATTTGGGGGTGCCAGCTCCAGGACCAGGTGATTTGGGCCAAAATCTCTGCTCAACATTTACTAGTTTTGTCTATTTAACATTCTGTACTGTTTCTCACCTGTGAGGGTGGAAGCCTCCCATCTAACTCAGAAGATTGTCAAAAATATTAAATGAGCTGACGTACATAAGAAACTTAAAGCAATGCCTTGTACACAGTATAACCTCAATAAATGTCATCCTCATAATTTATGGAGCCCAGTGCAAAGTGAAAATTCCAGGCCCCTTGTTCAAAATTATTAAGATTTTCAAGATGGCAACAGAAGAGCATTAAATCAAGTGCAGAACCCTTCTAAGTACCAACAAAGCCAGCCCGCACTCTCAAGCACAGGACAAAACTATATTCTGATCCTTAGAACCAGAGACTCTTCCAGGTGATCATTGGAAAAAAGCCCTGGACATGGGACTGACAAGAGAAATAGGTAGTTGCATCAGCCAGGTTCTCCAGAGAAACAGAACCAACAGGACGTGTGTGTGTGTGCATGTATACAGAGATTTATTATAAGGAATTGGCTCATACAATTATGGGATCTCTCCATAGGGAAGGCTGCAGGCTGGAAATTCAAGTAAGAGTTAATGTTGAAATCTTGAGACAGATATACTTTGGATCTCTGACATTCTCATTTCTTGCTATCAAGACCTCCAGCTCATCGGATGAGGCCCACCTTTCCTTAAAGCCTTTCTTTAAAACCAACTGATTATAGATGCTAATCTCATAAGCATGAGCATGAAGTACTTCCACAGAACAACTCGGCCAGTATTTGACCAAACAACTAGACGCCACAACCTAGCCAAGCTGACACATAAAATTAACCATCACAGTAGCACTTTCTGAAAACACAAATAAAATATACACATATTTTTTTAAAAATCCCAATGTAGGTTTTGCAAATGGCAAGCACTTGAACAACTTTTGGGTGGAAGATCTGGAACAAAAAATAACTTTGTCCTATGTTTTGTGAAAACTATTCTTCAGTGGAAAAAATCTTACAGTAAAGCCATGTTAGTTACTCACTATCAACTCCTGCAAACAAAAGCTTTCACATATAAAAGCAGTGTTGGAACAACAGAGTATATTTATAAGAAGTTTGGATTTCTTCTGAGATTAGAAAAATTGGCTCTTTAGATTCATTTGCTTTTAAAAGCTATATCCTTTACTGTTTAATTTTGTGGCTTAAATTGCCTGTCAAACCAGAAGAAAATAAAGCCCAAATCCAGAGCCAAATAAACCAGTTTTACTTTCACATGCAATTACATTGTTTTAATCTTTTTTTACCAGTTCATCTTCAACCTCTTTTTATTTTACCTCTTGTAATCAATTCACAGCAATTTACTATACAAATATTAACAAATGCCTTCCATTTATTTTAAAGATCTAAATTCTGATGAAATAGGACTATACGATCAATGCAAATTGCATCCTTTATCCACTGCCAGGTCCCCGGTTGTAAATCATGATATGACAGTGTCTATCCCGAGACTGAATCACTGTGACAGTCCACCTGGCTTAGTACCAGATCGCAAAAATCTTCATAAATCATATTCCTTTTTCCTCCACTTCACATTGCAGTGAAAACACATTCATTTTTCAGACTCATTATTTCCAGCAGTGTTCATTTTCAACCTTAATTTCCTGGCCAATCTATTCATTCAGCCACCTTCTTTGGGGGGGTGTTACTTGAATACACTGTATTAGAGCCAGAAATTTTCATTGAGCTCATCTCTTCTGCTATACAATCCCTGAAAAAAAGGTTAATATATCCTTATATATTC
Organism: Myrmecophaga tridactyla; assembly: GCA_004026745.1. Taxonomy (NCBI): domain Eukaryota; kingdom Metazoa; phylum Chordata; class Mammalia; order Pilosa; family Myrmecophagidae; genus Myrmecophaga; species Myrmecophaga tridactyla. Next base: position 21,059 of record PVIY010006425.1, on the reverse strand, counting down.
TTACGTTTAAAATATCTTCCTATTACATGAGCTTAAAATGATATCAAGGCAATTTCAGACCACTTGAACTATGGCCTGTGCGGGGCCCCTTAGCTCTCTCTCCCATTTCAGCTGGCAATGATAACGTTAGATGAATAGTTAGGCCCCAGAAATAAAGAGTAGCAAACAAAATTTCTTTGAATATACCTTTTTATGATTTCCAAAAACTACCTGTTAAAAAAGTCTACCTCTGGGAGAAAATTATTTTAAAATTTCATTTCTGAAAGCAAACTTTTAGTACAGTTAGATGAGAAATGTATTGTTTCACAGCCTTGGAAAATCCTCCTAACAAACTGTTTTTATTAACAGGTTATTTGACTAATAACAGCCCTGGGCTGTTAAGAGGCCTTCCCTTGCCTCTGGGCCCCTTTTAACTTACTGGGCACTGTTCTCTTTCACAGTAGAAGAAATAAGTATTAGGAAATGATTTTTAAATCTCCCCAAGGACATTGCAATTCCCTTGATTTAGTCACACAAATTCGAATGGTGCTGATACTGGAACAGGACCTGGGGACCCATCAGGAGAATTGAGACCTGTCTCATACTCATGCATAGCCTCCCTCCCCACCTTCATGCAGAGGTACCACCACGACTCTAATAGCAGAGTGAACAGCGACCTACAGCCATGACTTGGAATAGCCATGGACAAATGAGTAACTCAGTAATTATGTCACATAATTCTCCCCTCTTTCTCAGATACACAATAAGGACCCTAAGAGAAAGGGAGAACTTAGCACCCAGCACAGTTCTGGACACATGGCTGCATCCCATAACCTAAGCTGAAATTGATCCACTGATCTCATTGAAAAATGGCAGCTTGATGAGAGCAGTTCCTCATGAAATAAGACCCAAAAGAGGTTATGCCAAGTAGGGGAAATGTGAAAAAACAGCCAGGAGGAAATTACAGTGGGAGATTGTTGAAATCTTAAGAATTGATATAGGCCACAGTGAAAAAAAAGAGTAGACAAGCAGGATTATTGGAAAGGCACCAAAGACTAATTTCTCTAATTTGAAATTTTATCAGGACTTCCCTAGAGGTAGAGCCATTCTAGTCAGACCCACGGTGTCCAAGTTGGGGGGGAAAAAAAGAGGCCTACTTGTTTCCAGCGTTACCAGTAGCCTCAAAATAATGGACAATTAAAAGTGAGATGATTGCAGCCAAGGAGATATTTAATAGTCAAGAATGGGAAGTGCTAGAACATTTTATAGTAGGACATCCTTTTACAGTTCAGAGGTTTCCTTGACTTCTGAACCTCCTTCTCCAAATCAACTTCCTCTAAAAGTCATACAAAGACCATGTCAGTGATTGTGCAGAGCACAAACCATTGGAGAGCCATGGTGTCCTGCAAATAGACAAGCTATTTCCAAGATAAAATTATCAAGTGGCACTTTGCAGGATGCAATGAATAAAATTATCCTCCTTAAAATATTTGATAAAATATGATTCCTTTTATGCTGAAGAAAAGAAGTCAGACCCAAATGAGTACATAGTGTATTACTCCATGTATAGGAAGTTCTAGACCAGGCAAAACTAATCTACAGTGACAGAAAGCAGACCAATGCTTACCTGGGGCCAAGAGATGGCTGGCAAAGGGAGACTGATCAACAAGGGGCACAAGGGAACCTTCTGGATTGATGTAAAAGTTCAGTATCTTGATTACTTGGATGGTGTATTAGTCAGTGTTTTCTAGGGAAGCATAACCAATAGAACCATTAAAAGATTTATTATAAGGAATTGGTTCATGCAACCATCAGGGCCAGCAAGTCCAAACTCCATAGGGAAGGGCACAAGTTAGAAACTCCAGTAAAGATAACACTGAAGTCCTTAGTCCGAATTCCCCAGGGAAACCTGGTTGGCTGGAAGTTCCAGCAAGAACCAATGCTAAGGTTGAGTCTGAATTTCTCTTCTGACCTCTGAAATCCTCAGTTCTGGCTTTTCAGATCTCCAACTGGTTGGATAAAGAGACTCCACAGAGTGATGAGAGCAATCTCCTTTATTGATCATACATACAATCAAATGATTATAGATGCAAATCCCATCTTGAAATAGCCTCACATAAACAAGTTGACCAAACTACTGGATATCATAACCTACCCAAGTTGACACATGGAATTATCCATCACAGATGTATAAATTTGCCAAAATACATCAAACTCGACTCTCAAAATGTGTGTGTTTTATTGTATTTAAATATTTCCATCAAGTTGATGAAAAGAAGCTGTCTTTATTTATATAAAAACTCTGAAGACTTTAAATTTAAATAAAATTCTCTACAACTGTTATTCAACACACGAATACATGTAGGCAACCAGCCAATAAAGCTCAGCACAGTACAGCAGAAAGGTCATCCTGTAACATGCAATCTATATGACAAAGATTAATGAATCAGGAATGTATGTCTATGTTTTCTGTATTTTTTTAAAAGTTTACCTAGTTCCCTTTATATAGCATAGATTCATTCATTCTGTCTCAATTAATCCTTTTTAAATCTAGAGTTAAGAACCCATATTGTGGTTCTTAATATATAAGAGCTCACACCAGGTGAGCTCAACTGATGACAGCAATAATAATGCCGGTGCCCAGGGTGGGCAGATCTGGCCAGCAGTACCCTGTAAAGACAGGTGTCTCAGGGGCTTTGTTCTATCAGGATGAGATGTACTTTATATAGTAGAACAAAACCAAAATGTCCTAAACCAAACAGCACCAATAGGACTGTTACAGATTGAATCATGTGCCCCACAAAGACATGTTCATGTCTTTTACCCCAGTCCTGGAGAACTCATTTGTAAATAGGATCTTCAAAGATGCTTTCAGTTAAGGTGAGACCAAACAGGATCAGGGTGGGACTTAATCCGATATGACCAGAACCCTTAAAAGCAGAGGAAATGTGGATGCAGACCCAGAAAGAGAAAGGAAAGAGATGGTCATGTGATAGAGGTAGAATTGAGTTATGCTGGCAACCCATCGCCAGAATGCTACAGACTTTGGAGAAAGCATGATCCTGCTGACAGCTTGATTTTGAACTTTGACCCTAATGATGACCTTATCCATCAGTAAACTTTTGACATATCCTGCTAAAGGTGGATCTATACCTCCATTTTATTGCAACATCACATTTTTACAGTACAGCCCAAACCATGTTTATCATTTCAATATTAAAAGCAGTTATCAGTTTTGCTCAATACAAGTTTAGGTCCTGATAACATTTCCATGAAAATATAAATTCCTGCTGTTTAAGCCAACCAGTCTGTGGGATTTATTATAGCAACCCTGGCAAACTAAGACAAAGACACATTCGTCTCCAGGTAGAAGAGAGGTTTTTTTTTATGTGCTAGTTTGTACTTGTCATTTTTAATGGGTCAATTTTATCCAAACTACACGCCATTCTTCACTGAGCATGGGGCACAAGGTGTCTTTCAGTGTAAAATAATTAAGCTTGCTAATGATTTGGAGACTTGAGTTCTAATGCTGGCATGAATCTAACAATTAAGGAACTCTTTAGGCCTCATTTATAAAATGAGAGAGAAAGAAGGAATAATATCTGAGATATGATCCATTCTAGCTCTAAAATTCTATGGAGGATTCTAGACAACACCTGGCCTCCTGAAGGTCAGACAGATACAGAAGGGATCCAGCCCTATCAACATTACCTGTGGATTCACAACAATAGAACCAATATTCCTGGATCCTCAGTTGACCCTTCCATCAAGAAGACCATCTCAAGAGAAGAAAGCACAGCACAAATCACACCTGCCTATCTGGAAGGCATTCATATGACTGTTGTACTCTTAGCTACCATTTAAATGGCTACCATCTCCATCAATAAACTTTAGACATATCCTGCTAAAAGTACACCTATACTTCTATTCTATTACAACATCACATTTTTTACAGCCCAAACAATTTTCATCATTTCAACATTAAAAGTAGTTATTAGCTTTGCTCAATACAAGTTTAAGTCCTGATAACATTTCCAAAATTTGGAAAACATGTAACAGGATTATACCCACAAGTCTCCTACATTTTAAGGGCCATGTCCCAAAGGGAATATAAATCAAGGTATCATTTTAGCAAAGTGGCATTCCCACATGTTGTGTTCCTATGTGTTTTCTTACTGTCTTCAACATCATTACAAAATCTACCTACTGCCATGGGTTGAATTGTGCCCCCCTTAAAGATATGTTCACGTCCTGGCCCCCAGTACATGTGAATGTGAGTTTGTATGGAAACAGTTCTTTGCAGATGTACTCACATTAGTATAAGCGCGTTGTGGATTTAGATGGGCCCTAAATCCAATGACTGGGATCCTTATACAAGAAAAGAGAGGAGGATTTGGATACAGAGACACAGATGCACACAGAAGCAAGACAGCAATGTGACAACAAGAGGCAGAAATTGGAGTGACTCAGCTATAAACCAAGGACTGCCAAGGTGCTAGCAACAGCAGAAGCTAGCAAGAGGCAAGGAAGGATTCTTCCCTAGTGCCTTTAGAGAGAGCACAACCCTGTCAATGCCTTGATCTTCTAGCCTCCAGAAACTGTGAGACGATAAATTTCTGAAGTTTTTAAATCATTCCGTTTGTGGTAATTTCTTACGAAAGCCCTAGGAAACCAATAATGAGGTAGCTTGAATGTTTTGTTTTGTTTGCAATAGAGTATCTAGCAAAATGTAGTCACTGCTTCATGGGTTCTATGCTCTCAGAATGTCTTTGGTCACATGGCCAGTCTTATTTGGGACTTATTTGGATTAATAGAATTATATCCTTTATAATTTGACTGTCTTAGTGCACAAGCACAGAGAAAGAAAGCAGTTAAGGAAATATACATCATTTGAAACTTGAGTTTGCAGCCTGCTCCAAATGTCAGTAAGCTGGGCCTTTGACAAATAACACAGGTGGGAATTCCATGATGTGGGTTTGAGGAGCCACTTTCTAGGAAGGAATTTAATAATTTTTATCAAGAAAGCCCTGGATGATCTTACATAGAATCTGCAATTAAGCAGAAAATGGCACATTCTTATTAATTTTTTAAGGAAAGTATGTTTTATAATATCTTTGGTGAGGGTTTCTGCTATCTTGGTATAAAAAGAGTGCTGCTTTTGAATACTGAACCAACTTATTCATTAAATATCCAAATAATATCTTTTATAATCAGCTGGTTTGAAAGAATATAGGTTGTGCTAATATATGGCATTTCAAATGTATTTCAAAATGTGACTCTGAGTCAATGAAGGGAGGTTGCTCTTTCAAACCTGCAATGTTTATGATTCACCTGTCAGAAGAACAACTTAAGTACAAATGATTGAAACAATTTGCCTAATCTTCTGCTCCTAATATTTGTAAAACTTTGAAAAAATGAATATATAAATATATATATATTTTTTGACCATCCATCCAATTTCAAGCCTAAAAATGTGTCATTCAAAAAACTCTGCCTGCATTCTCAGCACTGTGCTGATGATAGCTGAGGAAATGGAGAAGAGCAAATCAGACCTGGTAGCTGCCTAATGGAACTCACAGTCCAGTGGGGGAGACAGACATTAACAAAAATAATCATACAAGTAATATATATTCTAGTCCCAACCTATCATAAATGTTACAAAAGAAAGTGCATAAGAAGATATAACTGGGGAACCTAATTTAGAGGACTGATGGGAAAGCATTATGGGAGGGCTCTTAGAGGAAGTGACATTTTGCCAGCTATGATGGATAAATAATAGTTAAACAAACAAAAGCTCGGAGAAAGAACTTCCCAGGCGAAAGGATCAGCACATACAAAATCTCTAAGTCAAACAAGAGGTTGGCTTGTACAAGGAACCAAAAGCCCAGTGAAAGCAATGAAAGCAACATAAAGCTAGAAAAATAATCAGTGGAAGGACAAAAAGGCTAAGCTAAGGACCTTTTGTTTTATATTAATTATAAGAGGAAACTATTGAAGGATTTTAACCAAGGGAGTGACATAATCATATTTTCCATTTAAATTCTTTTGTCACATAGAGAATGGATTGAAAGAGACGAAAGTGGGGGGAAAATATTTAAGAGGGGTTTGAGAGTTCCATTTCTGATGATATAGTAGAATAAGTGTTCTAGAAAACACTCATTATATAAAATATGCAGAAAAGTGAATAAAATATTAAAAATTCCTATAAATATTTAGCCAAGCTAGCAATAATAATAATTTTTAAGGAAGTAGGAGTTTTTGAGGGCCAGAAAGTGACCTTTCGATGTTCTGGATGAAGCTGTACGCTTCTCCTACTGGATGTAGGAGATTAGAGCTGACCCCAGAACTTGCCTCAACAAGTTTGATGTGTTTTATTTGGAGGGACTTAAATCCAGAATGGTACGCTGTCCCTGCAGCTGTGGTGTGCTCGAGCATTTGTGCACCTCTGGGCCTGAAAGCCTGGGTTTTATGTACCGCACAGAGGACAGTAAGCAAAGCATGATGGCAGCACAAAAGAGGGAGTGAGAATGGAGATCTACACAAAAACCCAGAACCCACAGAGTTAATAAATATATTCTTCTACTAGCAAAAATGATTGCAAAGAAAGGTTATTCTTGGCCTGGACTCAGGGTTAAAAAAAAATTAATAGATGTTTTTCATGAGAATACATAACTATTGAGTTAATCAACTCTTCTAAAGTTGGAGTTTGAAATTATACTACCTTGTAGGTCCAGGAAACTTCGAACCAAGAAATTATCTTAAGTAATCCTGGGTTGGTTTGCAACTGGAAGGCTCAGGAGAAGTGAACACAAATGATCTGCAGATGGACTCTCAACATAGACCTTTCAAGATTTCTCACATAAAGTCTAGGCATTTGAACATAAGCTCAATTCAACACATAAAAGTCCATAAGCAAGAGTTAACAGAGACAACCAATAATAGACTTAAACTACCAAGGATTTCAGATATTAGAAAGAGTGGACACAAAATATAAAACAAATATTTTTAATTATTCAAGAAGAAATTGAAATCATGAGCTAGGAATAAAATGCCATCAAAAAATCAGGCTTATTTGAAAGAGAATCAAATATTACCTCTGGAAATGAAAAATGTAACCACTAAAATTAAAAATGTGTTGGATTAAGTAAATTCAAAAGTTTTTGCAAAAATGAGCAAATAACAAATTGTAAAGAAATAATCCAGAAGGAAGCTCAGGGACATGATGAAATGCAAAATAGGAAAGAGAGATTAAGATACATAAGGAATAATTTGAAAAGAGGTAACAAATGTTTGACCAACGGTCCAGAAGGTAAGAATAGAGAAAATAAGGGAAGTCAAATCTTTTTAAGCAAAATAAACAAAAGCAAACCCACTTCTAGGCACACAGTGAAACTACAGAATACCAAAGAATAGGAAAGATTTTTAAAATATGCCAGAGCAAAAAGATTACCTACAATGGATGTTATATGGAAAGCAGATTTTCAACAGGAACAATGGATTGAGAACACAATGGTATACTGTTCTCAAATTGCTGAAAGAAAATAATGTCCATTGCAATTTTCTGTTTTCAAATTGCTGAAAGAAAATAATGTTTGTTCCAATTTGATATTCAGCCAAACTTTTATTTAATTATCAGGGCCCCAAAAAATACATTTTTAGACAAACAAAACCTGGGTTTAATATAATCAGTAATTTGTAAAGGAAATATTTCAATAAGAAATAATTCCAGAAAAAGGTCTAAGAAGAAAGAAGGAATAGCAAACAAAGAAACTGGTAATACAAAGGAACATGAACACATAGAATAACAATGTAAATATATGGGGAAGAAACAAGATAGAATCCAAATAACGAACAAAAGTACTGTGTAAGACAGGAGAATATTGATCACTTAGGATACTGCATTGTTAGGGAAAAAAACACAGATTAATTCTGAACTTTAAGATTAAGAACAACCATGAGAAGAATAGAAAGAGTTACAACTTCTAAACAAATCGAGGTGGAAATAGCAATTTTTAAATCAAAATATAATCAATAGAAAGAGTTCAAAAGAAACAAAACATAGTAATAGTAGGATAAATATAAAGCACAAAATCAGATGAAAATAAATCCAACTATACAAAAAAATCACACAGAATATAAATGGATTAAAATCACTAATTTAAAAATAAATTTTTATATCTGGTTTTTAATTCAGCTCTAAATTGTTTACGAGACATGTAAACATAGAAACTCCCTCCTTCAAAAAAAAAATAACGAAATTAGATCATTAAAAGTAGAAAAAGGAATGAGCCTTTGTTAAGGGCCCACTTACCACATCTACATTATGTTCCAAAAGAAGGCTTTATTATTTCCACATTACAAAATGGGGAAATAGGGTGCAATGAGAGTAATTGACATATCCAGGGTCACGTTTGATACAAACTTGCAGAGAAAGAATTTTCAAACCCAGTTCTGTCTGTTGGTCAAGACTTCTTCGGTGTCAGCAAAGGCTTGGGTCTTGCCCAAGCAAGCACACTGCCACATGAGACAAAGGTGTTACAGGATTTTGGGGAAGACAGCTGAGAAATCAGGTAACAAGTGAAAAGAAAAGGTTAATTTGTACTAATTATTCCATTAACAGGTTCTCAGCATATCTGTTTCAATTTACTTGGGGCTGTGAACCCACAGGTGACTGAATGGAGAAATCTTTTAACTGTCAACTCCTTTGTTTATTCTCCACTCGCAATTTGAAGACCTTCAGATTTCATTCTTTTCTTATCCTTATTTTTTTTAGAAAGGTTTAATGAGGAGTTTGATGTATTTGGTAATAAATAATCTAACCATGCAGATACACACCTGTTCACTAGCTAGTGAATGAATATAAAAATGGCCCAGGAAAACTGAAAGGAAGGCAGCTGAACTGATTCTACAGAGAATAATCATCTCCGAGGTAGACAGGACACTCTCCAACTTCTCCTCTCTCACAAGGCATATTATCTTCAGAGCATTAATATGCTAGCAGCCTAAAAGTAACACGCGTGACAGGGGAAGAGATGCCATGTGTATCTAAAACCACAACGTAAAAAACTGCGGTCATGTCATGTTTTTGTTTCAGTAGTCAACACTTTGCATTATTAATAAGGGTAGTTTTTATAACATAAATTATACAAGCAATATAAATTCTAATTTAAAACATGAATAGTTTGATCCTGCATTTATAAAATTTCTTTTTTTTGCCTGCCTTTCTAACTATCTCCTAGCTGTCCTTCATGGGGTGGTGTGTGTGTGTGTGTGTGTGTGTGTGTGTGTGTGTGTAGAGAAAGAAGTTTAGCATGAGGTTCACCTAATATGGTGATGATTATTACTAAACAGTAGGATTTAGATGATATTTTGTTCTCCTCTTTTACTTCTTTGCATTGCTTGAAATTTTTATAATCTGGATGTATTTTAATAAAATCTTTTAAAAGTAATTCACGGCTATTGTAGAACATTTGGAGAATATCAGAAGTATAAAAGAAAAATAAGTAGAACTCTTGATTCCATCACTGTTAACATTTTGGTGTGTTTCCATCATGACTGATTTGAACATTCAGTTTGGACTTCTACTTTTTTATATAAAGTCTTTTCCTGCGTCTTAACTATTGCAGGACTTGGAGGAGGGGATTTTATTCCAGCAGTCCTGATAAGAAAGAGATGATGGGCGGGCAGGCCATGGTGGCTCAGCAGGCAAGAATGCTTGCCTGCCATGCCAGAGGACCCGGGTTCAATCCCCAGTGCCTGCCCACGCAAAAAAAAAAAAAGAGAGATGATGGGGACATGGCCTGGCATGGTAGAAGTAGGAATGGAAACAAATGAAGAAATAGGAATGGTAATTAGAGATAAAACAGACAGAACAATGCGTCCACTTAGTGTATTATTCTAAATAATTTTCAAGTTACTTGCTTTATTTCCACAAATGTAAAGCTCTCATGTAACATCATAAATGAAAGAATGCAAATGCAATAGTATCTTCATTGGAAGCACATGAAAATATCTTACAAAGTTCAGAATTTGAACTTGTGATTTCAAATGTCAGTATATTTTCCTTAAAAGTCAAAAGAGTATGTTCGTGAGTATTATTTTCTCTAAATTTAACTCAACACTAAGGTGTATGTTCCATTCTGAGCATCAGAGAGAAACAATAGGACCTAAAATAATGCAAGAGAAAAAGGCTTGGCTCTTAACTAGAGGCTTCCAGGGCATATTTCTGTCTTCACTACATACCAGTGAAGTCCATTAAAAAATCCAAAAGAGAAGCAACCTTAACTCCTCATACTACTCCAGTAATTGGGTTAGCGGGTCTTTGCTACGTAATTGAACTCTACTATATTTTCAAAGCAAACTGACTGATTTATGAAGAAGTGCACATGTGTTTTTTGCTTCACAAAAGCACATTTGGATATTATTAAACTGAAAAGATAAAATACTACACAGGTCTGAAGAATTAATTTTAAAATGTTTCTTTAAGATAAACAGGGTATCAACTCTATCTTAAACGTCATCACTTTGGATGGCCAACTAAGCAGATTTACAAACAGCTGCATGGCTAAAAAGGAATGATTTGGGTCTGTCATAAACTATTATGTCTGAAGACAAGACATCATCTCCTCCACCCCCACCTGCAAAAAATCCTCCCTGCAAAAGCAGTGGAATCTTCACTGATAACAAAATACAGGATATACTCCACACCATGCATAATTCTTCCCAGAATTTTCCTATCTTAAGACTGGCTCAAAAATGAACTGTTAAGGGGTAAAAAAAAAATTCTAGCAATCACAAGCAAGAAGAAAAAGGAACTGTCAGCATTCCATCCTTCAGCCTGTAATTCAGAGCTATTGTACAAGTCACATGCTAGTCTTATCAGAATCTGCTTTCTGAGCTTTTCTTTACACATTCTAACCTGTCTTCACATACTTTGGGTTGTTTGTAATGAAATAAGAATCCTAAAATAGAATGACTGGTTGCCGTTTTATACTTAATGAAATAGGTCTGTGGCATTAAAAAGTTAACTCATGTAGCCGTGCATTTTACAAGGGTAGGCAGCACAGACCCCAGCCAGCCATGTTGTCCTGGGAAGGGTCCTTTGCTTATGCGTGGGTTGAGGCAGACACCCCAAGACCTTTCAACTGCTCAACTGTGACCCCGGAAGGATTATGAGTTTTGGTAATCTAGGCCACAGAGTTCTGCTCCCTTGGGGAATGAGCTTGGGAAACACTAGGGCAAGCTATTCCTAGAACAAAGGAGTAGAAAGGAGACATGTACAACTCACTGAAAACCTTTTCCTCCCATGAGGAGGTCACTGGAGGTCAACTTGCAATAACCCACATCCTGCAGTATTTCTTGAAGATTCATGCATCCATTCCACAAATATTCACTGAGAGTCAGGCTGTGTTCTAGGGGCTCAGAACACGGCAGAGAACAAGAGGCAAAAATCCCTTCTGCATTTTGAGAGGCTTTGTCCAAAAGAACCCAGAGACAGGATTCCTTCTTCTCCCACACAGAAAGAAACCCCGTTGCACCCTTTACAATAAGTAAACTCGGAAGAGAAAATTAGAGCTTCTGGTTATAAATAATAGCTATTAACAAATGCTTATAGCAACTGGGATGCTACCTTCCTTCTCTGAAGCTGAATTTCTTCAGTCTTGGTAAGCACATAGCTGCACTTTCTTGGGGGGAAAAAAAAACAGAGGATGAATCATTTGAACCCCTTGGAGCAAAGTGTTAATCTGATACTTAGTTTATGGGTAACTATTCTTAAGAGCAGCTACCTCATGGTTCATTACCTTGGAGAACAAGAAAAAAAAGAAAAACTTGTATCACAGATGTTGGGAAAGTATTGTATTAGTAATAGAAAACCGCAGTAACGTGAGGAATCATTCTCAGAAGACTTTAAATCCTCTCTCACCTTCCAGCACATGGGAGGCCCAAGGATCTTTAAAAATATCTGGGAGGAGGATGGATAATATCTCTTAGCACCATGACTCTCCCAGGAACCCAAGATAAAAGCGCGAGGCTGGGGCCCCATCTTTCAGCAGTTTCTAGACGTTTGTAAGAAAACAATGGCTTCTTTCTTATATAAAGAACAAACCTTGCTATTCACGGCAACTGAATTAATCTCAATATATGAGGAAGGGCAAAAGCTAAGAGGTAAGTCTGAAAGAAGAAATAGTTTATTTTATAAACTCGATTTGAATATAAACCTTATATCCAGGCTAACTGAATCCAAGAGTAAGAACATTCATCCTAAATATAACAAGGGGAGGATCAATTTTGAGTTTTTCCCTAATTATAAGACCTGCTAGGAGGATAATAACGTGGAAAACTTTATCATGGAACTAGATCCCATGAAACCTAGCAATAAGGAAACCTGAAAACTAAGAATTACAAATTATTCCATAGTCTCCTCTTTTTTTATTCCATTCTCTCTTTTTAACTCATCTAGCTATCTATATTGTGGAGTCTATATTATAGAATCTATTTTACAGATTTAGAGAGAGTGTACTCAAAAAGTAAGCCTTCCTTTTGTTTCACCAATAGGCCAAAAATTTCTATTAGGAATTTTTTGTCTAGTCATGTAATGTTTTACATTGACAAAATGTTTATTTTCGTAGTTTCTAGACCTCAATAGGTGATCAAATTAAAAATTAATTAATTTTTAATGGTTCACTTGAGATGGCAAAAAGAACACTTTTTAATACATAAGCAAGAAGATTAAAATCATTCTGCAATCTTGATTAAAGAGATCAACATTCAGAAACAAGACTGGGGAAGCAACATAGAAATTCAGTAGTTCGGTCATAACTCACAATTTGTGAGTTTACAGTAGAGCCCGTTAGCAACTGACAGGGCCTTATATAATTAAAACTCAATTCTTATTTACCCAGAGGTTCCAGGTTTATTCTCGGGCATAACACATAAAATGCTGTAGAAGTCCCTGACATCTCGACCTTGGCCTAGAACTACAATTGAGTTATGAGGAAACACAGCATTTTCTTGGTGCCATAAAAGGAAAAATAGGAAGACACAGCCTCTTCGATGAAGGGCTCAAGAAGTACTTCTCAATTCTGTGAACAAGTAAATCTCTCAGATGTCCAGAGCAAGGGTTCCCACCAGTTCTTCATCAGCTCACCAGTTCTGTGGATGCCCTTACAGTCAGTGCCTTCGAGGCTTCCTCAAGCTCAGCAGCTCTGGTCCACAAGACTCATTTCACACACAACTAACTTCCAGACACTCCATTCTGATGAGTCGAGGATACAGTACTCACCAATCTCTGGATAAAATGGGTCAAGGGCCACAGGTCTGTCCACTGATAATTAAGCACAGGGAGTAAATGAGACATATGGAATGCTTCTTACTATCTAACTATCTCACTGGGTTGAAAATATATCCAATATTCCTTTATTATTTGGAATATAGTAGGTGTTTTAGTTTGCAAGCTGCCAGAAGCAATATATCAGAAACAAAACAGCTTTTTAAAAAGGGGAATGTAGTAAGTTATAAGTTTACAGTTCTTAGACCGTGACAATGTCCATATTAAGGCAAGGCTATAAAAATGGCCAAATTAAGGCATCCAAGGAAAGATTCCTTGGTTCAAGAAGGCTGGTAATGTTCAGGGTTTTCTCTCTCAGCTGGAAAGGCACATGGTGATGTCTGCTAGCTTTCTCTCCAGTCTTCAGCAGCTTCCCCAGGAGCGTTTTCCTTATGCCTCTTCAAAGGTCTCTGGCTATGTGGGTTCTGTTGGTTCTAAAGCTCTTTACAAAATGGTTCCCTCTTAAAGGGCTCCAGCAGGCAACCCTTGCATGGGTGGAGACCTATCTCCATGCAAACCATCTAATCAAAAATTACCACCCACAATTGGGTGGGTCACATGTTCATGGAAACAATCAAACAGATCCCACCCAGCAATAGTGAATGAGGAATAGAGAATTTGGTTTTCCTAGGGTACACAACAGATTCAAACTGGCACAGTAGGTGTTAGTAAATATCACATTACATAATGCAAAAGATTTGTCCTCAGAGTCACAAAACTGGCTTTATAATAAGCATAACCAAGAAAACGAGTGTTATATACATGTACCCCTTTGAGGCTACTACATCACTAAACATTCCTTGCTTTATTCAGAGCCAGTAAGTAAACCACTCAAGAAAATCAAACAAATCACTTTACAACAACCTCTTGTCTTTTCCCAGTAGCATACGATTCAGCTCATCTACCATTTCATTTTTCAGAACTAATTTGATAGATTTTTACTCCCCTCCAAAAACAAATACTCCCCCCCCAATGGTATTCAAATTAATGTGTCATAGCGTCCAAAGGCATTTGCAAAAGAAAAATTCATAGAATGCTGTGACTAAGGAAATACTTGGAATAAGTATGTGGCCTCACAAGGTGAGAACCTTGAGGTGGTACCCACGTATACACATATATATACTAAAATGGCAAATACTGACCTAGGACTAAAAGCTTTAGCTTCACTTGATTTTATGTATTTGGGTGACATTCTGAATTTGCAGGGAAAGAACTGATCTTTTGTATATTTTTAAACATCATGAATAAGATTTTGCTCACCAGATAATCATGTAATTATATCATCGTGACTATTATTTAACAATTTTCATTTAAAGTTACACTTGAAAATACATATCACATCATTTAAAAATTACTAACAGTGACAGTGAGTCTTTTTACTTTATTTCCAGACTGCTAATACTCCTTTTATCTTTTAAACTAAACTTCCTTCCAAGAAACGGCTAGATTAAGATATCATCCTTCTTTTAAGCAAATTTGTTAGCTAAAACATTCCAGAGATGCCTTTTCTTAACCAAACTATTATTAATTCCTAATTTTAAAGTAATTTGTTCTAATTTATTTTTTTTCTGAAGTAAAACTCATCATGGTATAATACTGAAACCAGAGATTTCACAGTGAGTTTCTTTATTTTACTGAAATTGTTATTGAGATCACTGTAGAGTCACATGTGGTTTTAAGAAATCATACAATGAGATCCTTTGTACACTTTTCCCAATTTGTTCCAGTGGTAGTATTTTACAAAACTGTAGTATTTTACGAATCACACCAGAATCTGACATTGAGATAATCCACCAATATTATTTAGATTTTCCAAGTTTTACTTATACTCATTTGTGTGTTTGTATGTGTGTGTGTGTGTGTGTGTGTATGTGTTAAGCTCTATACAATTTTATCACCAGAGTAGGTTTGTGTATTTACCACCACAATCAATAAATTATTTGGTAAACATCTACACTGTGGTAAATGGAAGATACCAAAGTGTTTCCTGATTCATCATCACCCAAATGCAATTTTCTTGGAGGGTGTCTATTTTCAAATCCATTTTCCTAAACAAGGAGGCTACATCTCAGATTCTCAGACTAACACATTAAAGGCAGCTTCGCTGTTACAGCCAATGCCAGGCCCAGAGAGGGCACAGCACTGCATGCACCAAGCACAATGCTACATTCTTCAAGGACGGGATAGCCAGATAAAGGCAGTTGCACCGCCTGGTTTATCTCAGTAGTGCCCTTCCTGGGGAGGCAAAGCCACCTTCGAGTATCTAAAGATTGCATAATAGACTCCATTCCTGGGATTCACCAAAAGCACCAATGATATGGCATTGAAGCTCACTCACAGGAAAGGAGCTGGATGGCCCCACCACAGATTCTCTCATTTGGGCCTCACAGTTTCTCTGTTCCAGTCATCAGAAATAACCCAAATGAAGTTTATCATCTGATGCAGTCATTGCTTAATTGCATCTTCATCTAATTATAGCCCTCTGCAGCTCCTTAATTCCATTCAACAACTGGATGAATATCTACTAAGTACATAGAATTTTGCTGTGGAAAGTAATAAGTGAACACTATTCAATAATATTCTTTCTACAGCTTAATATTGCATTGCTTTTATGCAAGTTCCTTCCACATTTTTGTGAGAATTACATAGTATACCATATGTATTTTCAACAGTGGTGCTAAAAGCTTCCTCCAGTGGCTTTACAGATTATTTTTTTGTGCCAATCAATACAACTAAATTGCTAGTCTATGCTAACTAACCCACATAAATTAGTATTCTATGCTGATTAACCCAACTTTTTTTCACTCCATTCTTGCTAACAGTTTCCAAACTGTTGCCACCATTATCAGTTAGTTCTAAAGAGGGTAGATGCTTCCCCTAGGGGCTCTTATACCACCTTGCACTTCAGGATGAGAGTATTGATTGCCCTGTACCGAAATTGTTTTTTCCTTGCGAGCTGACCCTCCTTTAGCATTCCTGCAGAGCATGGACTGTGTCTGTCTTATTCATCATTGCAATCCCGGTGCCTGGGGTCAGTGCTCACTTATTGAATGAAGGACCATAGCCTCCTGTGGGTGCATAGCCTTGTTTAGATTGCTGATACCAGGATAATGCGGACACAATCTTATTCCCCACCATCCTGCTGCAAAGGAGCTCAAACATACCTTAATAAACTCTGACCCCTTTCCAGCTTCTGTTTCACTCCTTGAAAGCAAAACAAATTAAAGGACTTTTCTTTTTCGGTAAATTCTGAAAAATAATCGTCTTGCCAATCTTACCAGGTGAACCTAATTAAGCTCTTTTATGCAATTAGCGCTAATTCATCAGAGAAAATGGCCTAAATCCTGACTTTAACAAAGACAAAAGATCAGGGGCTCCTCTAATTCAACTCACAATATTGGGCTGCATTTCTTTTGCCACAAGCATGGTGAAAGGGATTCAACTGAGTGAAGGAAAGAAAACAAAAGGAAAGGTTAATTAATGGCATATTCAATTTGTTTTCCGGAGGGGAAGAGTTTCTAATGCTAGAACACAGGGATTACTTCAGAACGTGCTCTCCCCATCTTTATTAATGACTTTAGGGAGGAGAAGCAAATAGCATCTTAATAACTTCTGCAGGCAAATCACAACATCCATCTGTGCAGCGCTGTTAACATTCAGAGCTGAGAAATGAAACCAAGTAATACAGTCAGATTAGAAATGGAGGCAGGCAATAAAATAAGATCCAGCCTAGTAAGCTAATATCTCTGTAGGGAATGTTATAAAACACCTTTATGTAATGGAAGGACGGTCCTTGTAAAGGTATAATGGTAGAGAGACATAGAACTGTTATATGAAACCAAAACGGGATTTACTATGAGTGATGACAGCTTTAAAAAAAAACAAAACAAAACCACTGACTGAGGTATGGGTGGCATAGATACAGGCACCCAGTCTCACTTAGAAGTGATGTGACTGCCTTAATAGGGCCTACTAAATCAGAGTCATAAAGTTATGCTTAGTCCTCAGGACTCCATAAGAAAATACAGAAAAATCAAAGTGAATTTAGGAGGCATAAAGCAATGAGAATTAAAGGACTCAAGGGGATAATGTATATAGAAAGAATAGAAAAATCAGATCTGAGTAATTCGCTTAAATAACAACTTTGGAGAGATACAACTAGCTACAGAGGTTTATAAAGCGTAAAAACCAAAGAAAACAGAAAACTACTTAGAGTGCCACAGGAAATAGATGAAAAATTTTAAAATGGAATGAAAGTGAGTGAAAAAAGTAAGTATGGTGGATTTGGGAATAGTCTTTCAAAACACATGGAGGAAATCCCACCACAGGCTATATCTAAAATATAAAATTTTAGATTTTATATTACATGTAATTTGGGGATATTTTTAAGTACGAAAGAAAATTATGGATTCTTCCTTTTTCATTTAAAACAAAGGGGGTACATTCCCCTATGCTTTCAACTTAGACTAAACACTAATATTATGCAATGCCTGGTTGAAAGCATATGAAAATATTTAACTGCGGACCCATATCTTTCGAGATGGAATTCAACACTCCTGTCCAAAAATTTGGTGCTGGGACCTACTCAGCTATGGATGCCAAGGTTGGAAGTGAAGCTACTTAATACAAAACTTCCAATAAGTAAAGAGCTTTCTCAGCCATATACAAAATTTACTGTATAGACCAAAGAAAACTGAGACTAGAGAAACAAGAAGTATATGGGCTATTTTCTAAGTTTCTTTTTTAAAACCTGTTTTACCCTATCACATTAACCCCAAACTGTACAATGTATAATAGGACCCTATACTTTAATCAGTCGTATGTGCTGTAGAGATACCTGAAATGGATTCTAATGAAGCCAGGTTTAATTTGTGTGTTAAAACCTCATTTTCTATCTGCTACAAGTACTGAACACAGTCCCTTACTGTCAAGAAATATGTAGTCTTCTTAGAGACAGTGGGCATGTACCTAAAAAATAATCCACCAAGAGAAGACAGAACACAACCCCAAATAAATAGGACAAAGACACAGTAAGCCATAAAGTCAAGAAACCGAAAGAGATCAGGGACAATTGAGGGAAGGTGTAGATGGTGGAGTAAGCAACGTAGTCCTATGGCCAGAACAACTACTCAACCACCAGGAAGTGACTGAAGCAATTATTTTAAACTCCAGAGGCCAGAAGAATACCATATAGCATCCAGGCTGCTAAATCACTGTAATAACAATAAGCTGCTCTCTCCATGTGGCGGCTACTGGGGCTCATTCTCGCAGCAGGCTGCCATGAGGTCCAGCCTCTCACTAGATCACTGGTAACAGAGACATAAAGACCCTCTTCTCCAAGATCCAGGGAAGACACAGCTGATCCCAGGTCACAACTTTTGATCAGCAACTTCTGATCACTGGGGTCCAGCTCTGAGGGCAGTTGTTGTTTCAACCTGTCCCATGCAAAGGCAGCAGCTCCCATTGTTTCAAGACACTTCAGACAGGGGCAATGACAGTGAAAACTAAAGGATGCTGGGCTGCTGGAGACAGTTAGTTGAAGGGCTGCATTTACTGAGCAGGCCAAGAAAGCTCAGCTTTGGGAACCCTGCAAGAAGTTCTTGATCCATTCCTGATGCCCTACTCAGGGTACTGTGGAGACATCAGCACCCCATGTGGGTCCCTGGCCCTTCTCAGATGGGAAGGAATAATTTAGGAAGGTCCTCTCCAGCTCGCCCCTCCTCCCAGGATTTACTCTCCAAGCAAAAGCAACCTGAATCAATGAAAGGAGTGTAAGAAACTACAGATATAAAAAAAAAAAAAATAGTTTCAAAAAAAAAAAAGAAACTACAGATATCAGATATGGGACAGTCTAGGACAAAGACCTGCCAGCTTCAAACTCCCGGGAAAGGGAGGTCTGTTTCCTAGGAAATAGAGAGGACAACCAAACTTCTGTAAATAGGGAACTCCAAAACAACTAAGAAGCAAAAGCCAGGACAAGATACAGGACCAGAAAGACAGGAAAAATCCTGCAGACAACGTTCACCGTGGGCAGACCTACCTGATGGAATGACTGAAGCTCAAGAATATCGTGATTTTCTCACCAGCTGGTTACAAAATCAAGAAACAGAAATTGCAGGGAATAAATCCCAGAGTTCACATTTAAAAATATTAAACTATATAGTGTACAGCAACAAAAAAGTTCAAGACAAACAAAGAAACAGGAAATGATGGCCCATCCAAAGAAAGAGGATAAAAATTCAGAAAACAGAAAACACCAACAAAGAAAAACACAATATGGACCTACTAAAAAAAAAAAAAGCCTTTAAAAAAATGATCTTAGAAGTACTTGAGGGGATGAATGAAACTAAAGAAAAGAAAAAAAGTATATCAGGAATGAATGAATGAGCAATATTTAGCAAAGAGACAGAAATTTTATAAAGGTACCAAACAGAACTACTGGAGTTGAAGACCTCAATAACTGAAATGAAAATGCCCAGGAGGGTTTTAAGAGTACATCGAAGTTGGCAGAAGAAAGAATCAGTGAACTCAAAGATAAGACACTTGAAATGAGTCAAGCTGAGGAGCAGAAAGAAAAAATAAGTATTAAAAGTGAAAATAGCCCCAGGCACTAGAGTAACTTGCCAGAAGCCTACAACCTCCAGATGGGTCCCTGGTCCAAATAAGTACTGAAACCTAGCCCAGTCTCTCCAGAACATCAGATAGTTCCATCTTCCTATGCCATATTAGTGACAGCCCTTCCAAAATATCAAAAATTTAGACTTGCAAATAGGTTGAAGCTTCCAGGTCAAGATGGCGGCTTAACAACATGTACGTTTTAGTTCGTCCTCCAGAACAACTACTAAAAACCAGAAACAATACAGAACAGCTCTTGGGACCACGTCAGTGACCAGACACACAGTGTACCCCAGTCTGGACCAGCTGGACCGACTGCGAGCACTGCCCAGAACCGTGAGTTCCCCAAGATGCAGCGGCCAGCACCCCTCCCCAACAGGCCGCTTCCCAGAGGGAAAAGGAAAGGACTTTACCAGCAGCAGGGACTGGGCACAATCAAATGCCAATTGTGGAACTAATTAACAAATTCTGACTACTAAAATTAGGCCCCCAGCTTAGGTGAACCTGATCAAAGCAGAGGTTGCTCGTTTTTGCTCCAGCGCCAAGGGGGCAGGACTGACAGAAAAAGGGGGGAAAAAAAGAAGGAAACAGAGGTTTTTGTGGCTGTGTATCTACAAAGGCTTGACTGCCTCTGGATACAGTGGCAGGACTTTTCAGGCTGCAACTGCCCCAGGCATAGGCAGAAGTGAGCTCTTTTGGGGGCCTGCCTGGAGCCTGTGCCTTCCCCAGGGGAGGGGTGAAGCCCAACTCAGGTAGAATCCCTCCCTCAAGGAATTCAGACACCAGGGCTTGGTAATTTGAAGCCATTAAAACCAGCCTACAACCTCTCCTCTGTCTCCACCACACCCCCAGCCAAAGTTAAAGGTACCACATCATCTTATGCTGGTGGGACCTGCAGTCAGACAAGAGCCACACACAGGGCAGGATAAGAAAAACAAATTCATCCAGCAAGAAAACCCTAGATAAAAGAAGTGAAAGCAATCTCCAGAATAAACTAATTAAGGAAATTAAATGCCTAGATGCCAGCAAAAAATAACAAATCACACTAGGAAAATTGAAGATATGGCCCAGTCAAAGGAACAAACCAACAATTCAAATGACATACAGGAGCTGAAACAATTAATTCAGAATGTACGAA